>SNQJ01S0063260.1:0-14160 GCA_010110895.2 Picea sitchensis
AAAAGATTTGCACTCATTGTCAGAAGTGGGGTCATCTCATTGACCAATGTTGGGCATTGCATCCAACCACTCATCTACATCACAAGAAGCAGATGGATGAAGAGTCTAGCAAGAATGGAAGATGAGATTCCATCATCGATGTGAGTCAAGATGATTCACAAGAAGACGATTTTCAGCAAAAAAATTCACCATTGAGTTGGCTTGGTAAGAAATGGTTATATTTCTTGAGCAAGTGATCCGTAGGATCTTTTAATGACTATGGTTGAGTTTTAATTTTGCATGTGTTAATTAACCATATGAGAAACTTAATGAAAGAATGAGGAAAAGAGAGGAATTATGACAGCCATATACACATATGCATATCTGAAATGAAGTAATAAACAACAAACCATAACACGAGAATTGATAACGGAGTTCGGCACAACGTTGCCTACGTCTCCGGGCCTTTGTCTCTGTGGGGGAGGCTTCTTTATTTCTGTTCAAAAGCTCAACAGTACATCTCAGTAGTGCCAATTGGATACAATACTGATCTGTTCATGTTCTTCCAAATCTCTAGAACCCAGCAAAGAAAACGGCACGCAAAACGGATGTCCATAGCTCCCAGAAATGGCCTGCAAGTGTCTGCTCCTCAATAGCTTCCCTGCATAAAAATGGCTTTGGCTTGGCTTCCCTTCAGCATAAATCTTCTTTGACTGTCCTCCATGGCCTCAAATAGGCCTAGTTTATATAGATCTGAAGTTGGTTATCCATCCCCAACTTCCTCCCAAAATTTGGGCTCCAAAAATGTCCAATATCTCCCAAAAATGGAGAAAATCCGTTAATAACAGGCTCAATATCAAATAAAATCCCAATACATTGGAAAAAACCCATTTTTGAATAAAATTAGGGAATAAGACCCTTAGTCTATGCACACGCCCCCCTTGGCAGGGTCACATGGGGCCATGTGGCCGAGCACTAGCCCCTCGGGCTATGCGCTGGCCCTTCCCTCGTGCTCTAGCTCCTGGTCTTCGGCGCGTTCCATGGAACCGGTGGCTAACCACGCACCCTGTTTGGAATATTGTCCAGGTCATATGGAACCTGCCCATGGACCAAGGGTTGGTCCCTATTTGCTAGCTCCCCGCGCAAGTTAAACCGTGGTCGTGTGGTAATGTATTAAACCATGGGCTGGGGCTAGGCCCCAACCCTTTTCTGCCTCTGAATATACTTTAGATCAAACATAAATAGATTCATTGTCGTATGACTAACAAGGAACACTAGTGGCCCGGGTGGTTAGCCCGGTCCTGCCAGTCCATTGCTCGGAGGAGAGGTCAAGGGTTCGACCCCGATGCAAACCATAAAATTTTACATAAACCACGAGCCAACCACAGGGTGCCACGTGGCAGCCCATGACTGGGCCATGTGGCACATCAACAAACAAACAAAAACTGCCAAGTGTCGAATGAAAACTTGTCCACGTGCCTGCCACCTATCACCGTACCTGCCCAGTCACTGCCCTGTCAGCCTTACCACATGTCTGCCATGTCATCCTGTGCCGCATGTCTACCACGTCACTACCCTGTCAGCCTTGCCACGTGTCTGCCATGTCAGCATGTGCCACGTGTCACCCTTATAGTGGTGACAGATGTCACCCTCTGACTAGTCCAACTGTACCTATCGCATTCTCCGTCACCTGCCATGTGTCATCTCCAGAAGCTGCCATGTCATCTGTATGGTCGTACGACCTATACAGTCAGCCTGCCACATGGCACTGTACGGACTGTACAATCATCCCCTTTTTTTGCCTGTTTGGGTTTTCGGACAGAACGCGATATCTTTCGCATACGAAGCCCGTTTGATGAAGTAAATATATGGCCGAAATCAGGAAGATGAGACGGACGCAATAGCATTGGTTTCGTCGGATTCCGAGCACTTTCATTTTTGAGCCTTTTTGAGCCCTATCAGGCTTCTGGATCCGATTCTAGATCAGCAAGTAAGGCTTGCATTTTTCTGTTGTAGATGCACATTTCAACCTTATCTATTCATTTCTGTTGAAAGCATGACAAGTTGCAGCAGTTTAGCACAACTTGTATGATGCAAGTTTCCATGTGAATGCAATTCGTTTGAAGGCATTCTTGTTTGTTGCACAACTTCGCCAGGAGGATGTAAAAGAGGGGTATGATGTTCACTTGTTACAGCCATATATCTTTTTCATATTCATCTCTTATGTACCCACATGTTTTGGGTTCATGTACTTATGTTTGTACTTGAAGGAGAGTTGAAGAGTCATGCACATGCATGTGTTTTTGTGTGTGCATAAACAATGAACTTGGTGATAGTTCATTATCAGTGACTCATGATTGTAACATGGTTGTGTATCATGAATGTCGACTTGTCATTGAGAAGGTCGATATGTTTCAAATCAGTCTCGACTTGTGTCGAGTTGTCTTGACGACTATGTTGTGTCGATCATGTTTTTCGACTTATGTTTAGTGGATGGTGTTTGTTGGCTTGTAAGTCGATTTTGAGTACACCAAGATGCAGGAAAACGCCATGTACTTTGATGAAGTACAAGATGTCACCGTTTTCTTGAAGAAAAAAAAGACTTTGTTGGCATCATTTCCTGTCTTGTATAAAAAAAAATTCAAGATTGATGGTTTTCTTGGTTTGTGACAAGATGTCGCAGGAAAGTTTTTGCAGCCATTGGAGAGCGGATTGTGTTGACGTCAAAGAGTTCACAAGAGGGACTTGATTCTCAGTGGGAAGGCTAGTAGTCTTCCAAATTCAAAGAGAACAGTGGGTCAGAAGCAGCCAGAGAATAGTGGTTGAGGGACATAGCCAGTTGCAGTGCAAGGCATGTCAAGGTATCGAGGTGATTGTCAAAAAGACTTTTCAAGTAGAATCAGTTGATAGAACTTGGAAGCAGAAGAGTATTGAAGCTCAGACAGATAATCATAAGCTTTTGTAGGTCCAAAAGCCTATCAGTGGGAAGGTGTGATCAGAATCTGGACCAGGGGTCAAAATTTTGCTCAAAAATCAAAGTTCTCGGAATTGCCTCAAAACAAATAGGTGTGTAGCCCTCATCATCATGAACCCAACGCAACTCAAACGGGTTCAAACAAACATTGGATGAGTGAGATATCGCGATCTGTTCGATTCGCCAAACAGGCAAAAACAATTTGTTGACTATACAGTCCGTACAGCTGACATGGCAAAGGCCGTACAGTTGACGTGGCACATTCGTATGTTGAGGTGGCAGTTGATGACATGTCAATGCTGAGTTGGCAATTGGGTGAATCATGATGAGACACGTGGTGTCTTTTTGTCCAATGGTTTGGTGCCACGTGGCACCTTTGTAATTTGGTTGTTAGTTCAAAAATTTTATGGAGTCCGTGGGTTTCGAACCCCAGACCTCCCCCATGGTTCTAATATTTGGCAAAGGCCACCCAACCAACGCACCATGCAAGTGTTTCTCAACACTATATGCAATCATATATATTTAAGTTTGAATGTATTGTGTTTTGGGGCGCGTCCAGGCTGGGGCTTAGCCCTAGCCCCCGGTCGCACACACACTACCATATGACCTTGTCCTTTGCGTGGGAGTCCATACGACCTGCCCACAATTTTTGGCATGTGGATTTGGTTTTTGAAACAGTTACAAAACCACACGCCCGACACTTTTCGTTTGTCCATTCGCTCTTGGAACCTAGCCCTTTTGTGCGGGAAACAAGGTCACATGGTGACCCATGTCCACGGTTTTGGTGGTTAGGGGCTAGGCGCGCCCTAACCGTCCTACATTTTGCACCATTTTACGGTTGCACCCGATGCTAGGTTTTAGCACGATATTGAGCACGTGTGCTAGGTTGGACGCACAAAGGTGCATTTTGGCGAACCAAAGACAACAAGCTTGAAGGAGGAAAATGGCAGGAGGCCTATCTTCTTCATTTTTTGGCCAAATGGGGTGCCGAAAAAGCCCAACTAGGGGTTTTTGGACGTTATGAATCCATGGGCATAGTTTTCAAAGCCATTTGAAGACTTATTTTTTAGGTTTTTCACCATTGAAGTTTCAGAGAGCTCGAGGGAGCCTGAAGCCCTCATTTATAGAGGCCATGCTCAGATGAGCCCAAGTCTGTTTTCTGTGACTGAATAGTCATTTTTGGCTAATTGTTATTCTCTGAACACATTGGGATAGGTTTCAGAGGCATTTGAGGACTTTTACAGGTGTTGTTTCCTCAAGGAAGCTCAGGGAAGCTTAAGGCCACATGTAGAAGAGGTCATGCCCGGATGAGCCATGATCCGTTTTCAGAGTTCTATTAGTCATTTTTGGAGTTTTTATGTATTATGAACCCAATGGAACAGTTAATAAATCCATTGGATTTGAGAAGAAGCTTGTAAAAGAATCTTTGACAAACTAATCCCAAAGAGCCAAGTCCATTGATGGAGGCTCAAGGAGATGTAGCCCAATTGGGGGTGAACTCCTTTATCATGTTGTTCTTGTTGTGAGTATTTGCTAGTTATTATTTGCTGCAAGTTATTTTTACTATTGTATTTATGAAAACAACATATTTAATCTTACAAAGATCTCACACATAAACATTTAAAAGAAGCATGAACTTAACACATAAAACCTCTTGCATAACAAATACATTGAGAAAGGTCCTGAAAAGTTTATGTTAATGAAGTAGAGGGTGCTTGCATAGCATAACAAGTCAGCCCCCTATTTTCAGATCAGGTATTGACTATCCGATGGAAGGAGTTGACCATCGCATTGCAATGAGGATCCTGATCCAATAAGTCATATCCACCGAGGGAAATAACCAGGTAGAAATCTAGTACTTACAAGAAAATCTCAAGCATATGCATAACAAGGAAATAAGAGATAGCCAAACTAGGTTAGCCCAACAAACAACAATAATTTTGCAGTCCAAGCTAGAGAATTTTAAGGCGGTCCAAGAACAAGTCGAATTAGCCAACTCACAAGAAGCCACTCTAAGCACAGTGCTCAACAACTGGCCAACATATTTTATTTTTTTGTCACATACAACAAACTCAAAACGCTGAAAAATGTAATCGTTGAACTTTGATGAAAAATCCAAATAGGTTATATCCAGTCAGTTAGAGAAAGGAAAAGAAGTTGAGATAGACCTGACATGGAAATAAAGAGAATGGTTGAAAGAAGCAATCAAATCTCATATGCTAACATATCAAGAAAAAAATCACCTCGAGAAAATAAAAGAAAAAACTAAAGAAATAAAGAAAAATGTCAACCTGGAGTCGACGTACCTCTAACAGAAAATATAGAAATTTTGAAAGAAATGAAGACAATGGAGATAGAGACTCAACATTATGTTGACAAATGGTGAATTTTCTCCAAGCATATGCTACATTCAGCCCCGACCATTTATCAAACAACATTCGAAAGGATACCACAGTCCCCTGCAGAGCAGTCAAAAGCACCATCAACATATAGACAAGCCTATCACTTCTTCAATCATGTACCTTTTGAGTCAAACATTCCCACTATAAGTCATCAATTTGGAACCCCAGAGATAATCATTGAAGGGTCTGAGGAATTACATGTTCCAACAAGACTCACAACCCTAGTAGTCGATGTAACTAGGCACGAGTGGGAGGCCCCTTATGATACAAACGAGCAACCAATGCAGCCAACATGAAAGCTATGAAGTAGATAAATTACAACATGTCCCAGCAATGGAACCAATGTTGCATTCTAGGGGAAAGTACGAGAATGTTTCCAGTGAATCCTTACACAAATAATTACACACTACAACATTATACATAAGAGCACACAAACATATAGAAGAACATACACAAGTGGAGGAGAACCATCAATATATTTTATTATATATGAGTCCAGAACAACCTTTGTCTTTCCATTACATGATAGTGTATATATATGTGTGTGATATACAGTTTCAATTCGGTTACATTCCTTAACTGATCGGTTGGTCGACTTCTAACTATATGTTCAACTGACTTCCTAACCGACTACTACAGTTGACTGACGGGTTTAGTCGGCGAGGCCGGCTATCCCCTACAACAATTCCCTTCAAGGTACAACTTAACTTCGATATTTATTTGTTTGAAGGTAATATAGATTTAGATTCTTGATATAAATGGATAAGTCTGCTAGAGCATTATTATTCTATTAAAAAAAAAATCAATAGTGAAAACTCACCTTTGTGCTCCTTAAGTCCCTTCCCCTTATCAATTATTGGTGGGACACTTATTATGTGCAACATGTTGAAGATGAAACTAAAGCATTTAGGGCATAACTTGGTTATGTTTTGGTGATTCCCTTAAGGATAAATTATACCCTATTGGAAACTACAATGACCATTGCATGCAGAGATGGACAAGTTTTCTCTAGGAGAAAGACTAGGTAGTTCTAGAGTACACCAATACCTTCCATACCATGTGTTCAAAAATATGTATCAAAGACTTTGATTGGCATGTATTTCTAAAATATTGTAGTGGCCTACATAGGTACATTGAAGAAAAATCACCATTTCTAGGCATCTCTTCACTAAGAGTCACTTACCAATATGTTGTCAAGTAAAGAACAAATTTAAGCAAGAGGGTAAGAGAGAGTTTAGGTTTTAAAATCAACCACACAAAAACAAATTGCAAATGTAACCCTCACTGGCAAAAAAAAGGAAATAACAAGGATAACCAACCTCGAGACAAATAGGCCAAGCCAAATGTAAAGAAGTGATATATGAAGTTGAAGATAGACACTGGAAAGTAATGTGAGATCCACAAAGTCCATTGGCACAACACTTATGAATTTCATTGAAAAAAATCATTGTTGGATGAGCTGAAAGCAATAGAATTTGATTATGGATCTGACTCTAATTTTGAGTCAAATAAGGAAATATAGATCATCGATGTAGAACCCAATTATACCAACACTATGATAAAGGTCTAGCTAGAGGAACCCAAGGAAGCTGAGAACCTCTTCCACTCATAAATGTGGGTGAAAGGGGATCCTCTACATTTCATTGTTGATAATGAAAGCCAGAAGAACTTGATCTTACTATAGGTCATCAGGAATCTGAAGCTAATGTCATACCCTTATCCATACATTATAGATTCACTAAGCTAGGGATGAGACATTTGTGTTAGTCAACAATGTCACTTGCACTATGGCACCAATCCCTTCAAAGATGAGGTATTATTGGATTTTTCCCCACTTGAATTTTTTGATGTTATTTTAGAGAACCATATATGTGGAAACATCATAATGTTTATTAGTCTAGGACTCATAGTGTCATTGTTACTTTGGGAGGTTATCTCTACAGGATACCAAAGGTAGGCCAGACTACCACAATCTCTTTGATCACAGTGAAGTAGTGCAGGAAAAGAATCTCTCAAACTAGAAAATTTGTCTTCTTCATGGTTTGGTCGAATAGTGAATAGAATATAATTGTGACCACCAAGGCCTCAAGCAAGTATCTCTCTATATGGATGCAACACATCAAACAAAAATTTCATGGTGTTTTGTAGAAATCCAATGCCAAGTACAAGAAGTGACATGATTAGCATCAGGGTTCACACAAGTTTCAAGTCGGTGATAAGATATGGTTTCACTAGAAGAAATGGCAACTCATAGACCCCTGTAGGAAGCTCAAAACACTCTGATATTCCCCTTAAACCATCACCAAGGTTATGGGTGAGAATATTATTCAATTAAGTATTCCACCTCTCCTTAGCTTATACCTGGTATTTAATGTGGATTTGCTTCAACCAATTTTTCCACCTCTATAGGACACTTGTAATGTGGTAAAGCACTCAGCTCCTATAAAACTCAACCTTGATGTCATTAAGTAGAAAAAACTCAAGTAGATCATGGAAACCAAGATGAAGGGAACCTACCTACAGAACATGAAACTCTATCAGGTTGTCAAAGTAGGGTAACTTCGTCACCAAGGAAAGTGGTTCACCAAAAACTAGATTCAACAAAATTTTCCCAACTGATGAAAGAACTTACGAAAATGGAAACCATCAGTTCCAAAAGGAGGATGACTGATCCAAATGGCCATCTATGGCTATCTTGGAAATGGTCTTGATTTTGGAAAATTTGGGTCCTAAAATCATGACAAGTTTATTGGGGTTTTCCCATGCATTTTCACTTGGCCACATACATGTAAGCTTAGGGAGCCAACTCAAAGTTTTAATTTTCTTTCCAACGAGATAAGAAAGACCTAATATTAACAAGAAAATGAAAATTTATGGTCATGACAAGCTCAATGCTTCATGTTAGGGTTTTTTCCTCTTAGGGTTTTGTTGATGTTTATAAATATAATTGTAGAATATTGTTCAAGGACTTTTTCAAATAAACATAGTTGACACATATCTTCCTATAGATAAGATACCACCATTCTAATTAATTTGTACTTTTACATATTTTAGCATTTTATCTATTTCATTCATTAATAGAGTTTAGGTTTCACTATATTATCGTGCTCTTTGTAATACCCATAATTTAATTCTCCTTTTATTGCTATCTTTGTTTTATTCTTAACATAATCTAGTTCATTTTCACTCTTATCAAGTATTGGTACTCTTTTGCACCCTTCCATCGAGTAGGCCTAAAATTTTGCTTCCTAATATTTCTTCTTGAAGGATAGTAAGACTTTCCCAAGTCCTTTTTTTCTATGGGAATGAAGCCACCAAGTGACCATACTTGAAGCATGCTATACATATAAAGACGTACTACTCGTAATCGAAATTGGTCTTCCAAAACTTGCATGCTACCTCATTTGAGCATTTCCAATGGAAGCAATATTTAGTACCCCAAAATTTCAAGGGAAACTTGGAAACTCAACCCACATAGGGCTTGAGGTTAACGATTTAGAGGAGGAATTGAAGAACTAACACCATCGCTTCATGCAGAGGCATGTACAACCCATTAACTAAGGGCCATAATCGAAGATTATATATTTATCCTCTGTAGAGAATTATAATGTACAAAAAAACTATAGGTACAAGGATGAATAAGAGCTTCATTACGAAAGATAGGGCTTCCAAGATTGGGATATCCACTTGCGAAGATCTGAGAGACACAAACAAAAATCAATGAAATGATAGAGCAACCTATGAGATTTTAAGAGTACCACTTTTTCCAAAGATTTTGCTTAAGGGAGATAGATGGAGATGAAGTTACTTATTCAAACTATGAAGTGGTCATTTGTGTATCAGGGCTCTAAAATGAAATAGGGAGACAATTGTATTTAAAATAAAATTCCAAGCCATTAGATGGATCTACCCCAACCACAAGGACCCCTTTTCCTTAGATGAAAGATAAATGAATAAAAAATACAACTTCGAATTAGCAGTATCCACATCCAACATAGTACATGAACCATTGGTAGTCATGCCCATCATTAAAATTTCCCTACACCAACCACAAACATCAAATGGGAAGATCAATAATATTCACTACCAACAATATAAGTCATAATATATAGGGCAAGACCCTAGTGACACGTGGCTAAAATCAAAATGCCTCCATCTATTGTCTTTTCATTCCATGCTTTACACGAACATGGCTAAAATCAAAATGCCTCCATCTATTATTTTCATTTCATTTCAAATTCCTCCACCAATTTGTATTGAGGATCATAATCATCATCTTCAAGATGTTAAAAATAAATAAAAAACAAACTGGAATATTTCAAGGATGGTGAATAAGTTATTGTCACACACCTACAACCTGTTCAAGGATCCAACTCGACTTGGTGCACCCAAGTCACCCAACACCTGGGATTGTATTGCACTACAACATTTTGTTTCAACAACTTGACTAAACCGAAATTAATTCATCTGAACTATGCCTCACTCAAGAAGCACCCATACTTTTCCTTGATCCAATCATCCCAACTACACTTGCATTCTTTAGTTAAACTATTGAAAAGTTCTTATACTTAGCCAATTACGCAACTAAGAACATGAAACCATTCATACATAAGAAGAGACAAGTATGATTGAGAGGCACAAACCATGCCTAAAAACCATATAATTATTTATATACAAATGTTGTTACAATGCTTACAAAGAGAATATCATAGCTCAATACATAGATGTACAAGAATTCATCTAAGTCATATCCTGACTTGCATACTTTCTCATACACCCAAGTCTCTCTGTCACAACCTAGGCCTTACTATCATAACATTATCCTTCTCGCACACACTACCTTACCTATCGTCCTCCTTTCCCAAGACACTCCAACAAAAGACTAATCCAAGCCTTCACTCTTCGCCTTCATATTTGTCTCATGTCATCTTGGGTTGCAGACCTCACTCTCCAACTTGAGTTGTGATGATGTGATGTGTTTCCTCTAGCTCATGTGCCTTGTGTTCTTTATATGGAATCCAAACTTATCCTTTATGAACAGTCACATCCTTTGGGGTATCACACCCCTTCGCGGACCAGTGCTCCCAAACAAACTAAGTCACCCCTTCACAACCGACATGCCCAAATGAACTTTTGTGCTCATGAACCATAACATCCTTTTAGACCAATGTACCCCAACCTATTTGGTTCTCCTTTTCCTTTTGTGTTTCCTTGAATTAGATAACATGACTCTTCATGGGTTTGCCAATGGGATCATACAACCTCTCCAACACACCCATGCGACCAAGTGTAGGCGAGTCCACTCCTTGGGTGAGCATCAAAGTCACCGTGTCCTTTCCCAACCACAACCCCAAGTCCTCATCCTCTGTTGCAAGGAAAGTGAGGTGCATTCCCCCTTGGTTCTGCACATCACCATCGTGCACTCATGGTGTTCTTTCTCACACCCATAAGACTTTGTTCACTCAACTAATCACATGTCCCTTATGTTATCTTGACCAACTCATCGTTGACTCTACCCAAGGAGCGTCCATTCCCAATGGGTGTCACGGAAGAATTTAAATCCTCCCAAACCTAAATCCATTGTTGTCCCAAAAACATCCTCAAAATATGTTGTATCCAACTCTGCCTGAACTCATTCCTCCATCATAACCAAGTCTCTTGGAAACCCCAAGTTTTGTGCCAAATGGAAACCCCAAATTTCCTATGAAGTGGAAACCAAAAGTTTCCACAAATGAACCCAAGTGAACTACACCCAACTATACACAATATACTTCTAGAGTTAATATGATTGCTTCACCCAACTCCAAGGATGAAAGTCACCCAAGTCTACTACACTATCTCTTCGCAATGTTCTTAACTTGTTGTTGTCCAATTATGTTGCTACTATATCTACCTACTATAGTTGACTGTTGTTTTCAACTTCAAAAATTATCAAGTATTGAACTTCTCTTAACTCACTGTTGCAATCATACTACAACCATATTAGCCATGCTTCCGCACATACACATCCCTCATGCCTTGGACTGATTGGGTAGCTAGTCCAATCGTTGCTCCCAACTCATGATAATGTACTCCCCATTCCAAAACATATTCACTTATGTCCACACCTATGTCACTTTGTCCAACCTCAAAGACTAAGGCAAAGTCATGCACCTTGCCTCTGACTACCAAGTCACCTCATTAACCCAACACACCAAACTATTGCCAAGATTCTTCTATGCATCCCAACACACCAATTGTTGTGTTCACCATGCCAAATTGAGGTTTCCTCTCTCCTCCTACTCACTAAGTCACACTCATACAAATATATTATGACATATTCTTCCACAATGCCCACACCACACTACCTTCTTCACGATAATGCATATCTTGAAGTTTGAGACAACACCACTCCATGAGGTGCCCAAGACCATGTTTCTTTCTTCCTAGCAACATTCCAACTCTCTTTCTTCTCAATGAATGGAGTGTACCCAATAGCTTCCACCAAGGGTATTGGTGTACATAGAGTCAGACTTATTCTCCTTGCACAAGTAGCTCAACACCAACCTGACTACCTTTGGTGTTCATACCAACTCCTCAAGTCATTCTACACTGAGTTGAAAGTATTATATCCCCATGGATTTCCTACAAAATTTCAAAATGGTTGTGAGGTGACGATCCCGTATCACCACTTCTTTTGCATCTGACTCCAAGTCTAGCCAGGTGAGTGCCTCCACGCATTGCTTCGCCTCAACACTTAGAGTGTTTTCCAAAAGTGAGTCTTACAACCAATCCGCTTCAACCCCTTCACAAATCTACTAGCAGTAAAGTGACTTGATTTTCATATCTTATGCAATGTCCTTGGAAAATGTTGTGACATGTGACCTCAATGCATCCTCGCACTCTTGCTTCCGACTCTGCAGCCTTCACAATTGATATGTCTTCTCCAAGAAAAACTTTACCAACGTCTCTGTTGTTTTTGTTAGCACTCTGTAAATCTGTCTGGCTGAAAGACAGATGACATAGTAATTGGTTCAACCAACTTCAGGTTAGATTCTGACCCTTCCAACCAAAGAGGGATCTCTCGAGCATATAGCTACTTAAAATTCTCAAAAGATTTGGTAATGCGCACACAGAGGTCAGATTTTCCCATATTATAAAAATTAAAAATGGTTGGACAAAACATAAGAGCAGGGCCATTGAGCAATGGGATCCGTTCCTGAAAACATATGAGGAGTTATAAGCTATGTATTTCCAGAAGGAACAAAGGAAAAAAAGGTATGATGTTTCAGCCAAATAAGTAATATGAGATGGTAGAGGAAAAAGAGGAAATATGTTAAGCCCTAATTTTGGCTCATTACCCATTAATTGAGGCATATTGAGGCATATTGAGGCATATTATGTTTTATTTATGTCAAATTTAGGCCATTAGTTGTAATTATACCTCTTAGTCTCCTATATATACCAAGGAGACATTTTCATTTTGAATCATCTTATACTTGAACATTTAAGTGGGGTAAAAGGAGGTTGCCCCCTCGAAGAGGCTTATTATCTAAAATTATCTCTTTTTCAAGGCATTGAGTACCTTTTCTGAGTTTTTTCTATGTTATATTGATATTATTTCTTAACATATGGTATTAGAGCTCAAGGTCTTGGGGTTTCGCTGCTACATCTGAGACACCTTGGCATTTTTTCTATAAAAAAATTTCTACAATGTTTTAGAAGGAACGGCTTGGAGGATATTTAGTAAACAGATCAAGGTACGTTGGGTTCAAAATTCAGCTCCTGAGTTCTTATACTTTCGAGGATACAGCCTGTACAATATAGGGTTCTGGAATCACCCTGAACTGATTCATTGCGGAA
This sequence comes from Picea sitchensis, assembly GCA_010110895.2. NCBI lineage: Eukaryota > Viridiplantae > Streptophyta > Pinopsida > Pinales > Pinaceae > Picea > Picea sitchensis. Next base: position 13,198 of record SNQJ01S0063260.1, read on the forward strand.
TTTTCGCTATAAAAACGTTTCTGTAACATTTCAAACACTGAAATCTAGAGGCTATTTATAGAAATTCGTAAGGTATCTGTGGTAATAATTTCATCTTCTGAGTCATCTTAAATTTGTAGATACACCTTGTGTAAGATAGGGTATCTGACTAGTCTCAAGAAGGTGTTCCAAGTAAAACAATCATAAATTCTTCCCAGAGTATCCAAATTGAGTGGGACTAGTTTCATTGGATTGTGGACAACTGCAGTATTTATGGTGTGAGTTTCATAATTTTATATCAATTATTTTGTGCGGGGCACGCTATACAAGCGAGATCTCCTGGAAAGGCCAAAAATCGGCAAGTTGTGGGGAAGTTACCATAAATTCCACTTGGCACATCCAATTTTGATCAAACCTGTGGCATTGCAGAGAAGAAATATCAGAGAACTACATAAAAGAAAGTTTCATACCCAGAAGGGTTGAAACTTGGGAGATACAACAGAAGAAATATTATCTAGCACAACCACCTCAAAATCAAGGTTCAAAAGTGATACTTGGCCAATATGCCATCCAAAAAGGGAACTTCTACACCAAATAAGCCTCCAAAAAATCCTACTTGGATTCTTGATGAAGGTGAAGAAATGCGTAGGGACATAAATGATTTACAAAATAAGATAGTAACAAAAGATGAACTACAGGAGATGATGGAGGGTTTAAAAGGGGAGATCATGGAAGTATTGAAAAATTTCATAACAGAGAAGACACCTAAAAGTGAAAATGCATCCCATGAAATTCATGATGAGGACAAAAGGAAGGTGAATCAAGAATGGAGAAACTCCAACTTTGGTTTGAAGACTAATCACGTTCCTAAGATTGATATGAGGAAGTTTGATGGCAAGGACCCAATCACATGGATACTTCAAATGGAGCAATTCTTTGATCTCCATAATGTGCCACATACACAAAAGGTACGAATTGCTTCTT
>SNQJ01S0063260.1:14170-48790 GCA_010110895.2 Picea sitchensis
ATTTTATTTATGTCGGCTTTAGGCCATTAGTTGTAATTATACCTCCTAGTCTCCTATTTATACCAAGGAGACATTTTCATTTTGAATCATCTTGTACTTGAACATTTAAGTGGGGTAAAAGGAGGTTGCCCCCTCAAAGAGGCTTATTATATGAAATTATCTCTTTTTCAAGGAGTTGAGTACTTTTTATGAGGTTTTTCTATGCTATATTGATATTTGGTTCTTAACAAAATACTACTATGAACAAGAGGTGTTTAATAAATGGTGAATCTCTTGGTATATCATTAGAAGAAGAAAACATGAAGGTTGGTTACTGAAAATAGATCACCAATCACAAGTGAATTCTGAACCAGGAACCAATAAACATATGACAAGTATAACCAATATGAGAAAGAGCACTAGCAGGGTGAATTCTTTCTCTTGTTTAAAGATTATCTATAGCAGAAAAACACATTTATGAATATGAAATACAAGAAAACACACTGAACATCAACACTGTGATGAATCTTGGCTATCTAAGAAAACCTTATCTGCATATATTAAAGTTCATAAGAAATTACAAAGTTCTCCTTCTACGAGGGCAAACCCCTCTCTGGTAAGTCCAACCATTCATTTCTCTTTTAAACAGTATATATAGATAAATTACATATGGGATTCAAAACGGATCATCTTCGGCAAGATTCCAAAAATAGATATCAGTTACAAAGGAAGTAACGTACAAAACCGACCTACTTTCTAGGGAACGTTATAAACCAAAAATGACATATTTGATATTTTTACCCTGAAATCCACTTGTCTGCATCATCACAAAATTCCCTAAAATATACTTAATTTAGCTTGTAATCTATTTCAGGTTTGCAATTTCTTCCTTTAAAGAGTCAATCCAATCCGGTTGGTTTTCTCCAATACCTTCAACCACTTCAGCTTTAACCTCCTTCTTTTGTCGCTTGCTTATTTTACCCTTTCCAACTTGCATATGGTATTGATTGATGATCAAATCCTTCATGATAGGATTTAATCTGATTTCTTCACCTGACCCTGGTTCATCCACAAATTCTGTGTGAAATTTTGTTGCCAGCATTTGCACAGCAAGCACTTCCTTTCCCTTAATTGATAGTTTTGTCCTCTTGTTCAAATTTCCTGGTTTGTTGAAGGCTGCTGGATTTTTCTCCTCCATTTCCTCTAGTTTTCCAGGAAGCACGAGCTTATCTCCCTTAGTTGTACAAGAATTAGATGAATGATTCGATTTGCGGTTACCTTGTTCTGAAATAAAACGTTGATCGCCAGAAACAGAGAAATATCACCCATGTTTTGAATGACAGTCGTCATTGTGTGCTAATCATGGGCTACTAACAAAATTTCTTGCAGGGATAATGGCTTATCACGTTCGGCCATTGATTTCAAATGATTATCCTTCAAATCAGTTTTTTGGAGGCACTCACTTGGCATCGCACGGATGAAAAGTACCCAAACAAGTGTCTCGAGGTGATTTGATTGGCCATCAACTTTCCCTTTCCGCATGTGACCTTTGGATTTAACACATTGAATGACATTTTGACACGTGACATCGGGATGGTATTTGTTGGTTTCGATTTCACCCTCTTTTCCCCCTGATATGCATTCAGAGGCACCACGTGACCTATGGACGAAACCATGGTATTCTTATTGGCCTGCCTTCAAGAGATTAACCTATGCACTAGTTCTTGGCCCGATATGCTCCACAACCATTGATCTACGGTGTCCATGATCCATGACTCGCCGGGTCCCATCAACTTCACATTTCCGCTAGACTTATCCTTGTCTGCTAGATATGGCATCATCCTCCAGTTTGTCGCTTGCTAAGTCCCGAGACTTGGATTCCATATAAAATTGTTATAGTGATAACAATTTTCATCCTTCATTTTGTCTAACCAAGAAATTCTTGCCCCAAGAACAACGGATGATCGTTCAATGGAGAAACCATCAAGTCCCAATTTCCAAACCAACTTCCAACTCTCAAAGGTGTGGAGCGAACCACCCCAACTGTCGATTCCACTGCTAATTTGAAAAAATTGTACATGGTCATGTTTCTCTCGGGCTTACGATGGAGTGAATTTTTAGTCCACTCACTCACAAATTTATGGGTCATGCTGGTGTCTAGCAAAGAAACCACCTTCACCCAACTCAGCATTTCATCCAGAAAGCAAAGTCATTTTCCTTCATTGTGTGAACGTTTTCGAAGAATCTATCTCTAAACTCCTCTAGACGTGTTTCCAAAGCGTCCATTGCTTCCAACATATCCTTTGAAGGTGAGGGTATTTGGAATACTTCCACTGTGGCAGAAATATTCTCCTTCACCTGCTGCACTTGGTCTTCTTCCAACCTTTCCAACTTAGTCTTCATCGGACAATATGTTGTGAAGTGGTTTTCATCACAAAGAAAACACTAAACAATTCTTCCTTTGTGATCAATCACCTTCTTCCTTGTTGCGACATTTCCTTTTCCTTGGGCATCCTCCTTATTGAGAAACCCCAACCTTGGCATCTCCCTACACTCAATTCCATCCAAAAAGGTTGTTTTTTCATCATTTCATAATTTTGATTGTTCCTCAATCTCATGCATATTCTTAAATCCTTCCCATAATTGCACCAAGTTTTGATTTGCAATGTCCATTATGTTCTACCATGTCTCATCATCACAGGATTTCCATCGTGCAATCTCAAGAATCCTCTTCACGCCTTCCTGACACTACATCAAACTTCACTTTGTAATGTCCATCATGTCCTACCATTCATGCACGACTTACATCTTCTTGGGTAGAGTCAAGCCTTCGATTGCATCAAACAAATATTTCTACGAGGGTCCAACTTGTATTGACCAACATATTCACTCATTTGAATGACCGACGCCTTGGTTTCCTGCTACACCAAGACACTTGTGTGCTACTACCCCAACTCTACCTTCACAAGTCCATGGACGCCCCAATTCACCCATCGACTTCATAACTCTTTGCACAACATGTTGTCACATTTGGAGTCATTCTACCTATCTATTAGAGCTCCCAAAATTCCAATGAGGTGAGCTAGCAACCCCAAATTTGTTCAAACACAAATTTTTGATTAGAACTTTGACAAGTCCTGTGATCGTCTACCTTTCCCAAGTGTTCTGTTAACCCCATGAAATTTTGTGCCTGGTATTCTCAAGGTGAGAGCACAGGTCTAGAACTTAATTATATCACAAATCAACCAAGTCTAGACCTAGACTGTCTTTGTGATGGATCATACTGCCTTACCAAACCATTCACCAAGTTTGTGCCCAAACTGTCTTCGCAAGTGCGCCCCATCCACTGTCACCGCTGCAATAGTAGAGCGTGATTCAAGATTTGATACTATTTTTCATGCACCTATATTCTTCCTGGGGATCCAACGTCTCAACTTGGTGCACCCAAGTCACCCAGCATCTGGGATCGTGCGACACTACAACGTTTAATTTCAATAGCTTGACTAAACTGAAATTACTTCACCTAAACTACACCTCACTCAAGATGCAACCATACTTTTCCTTGAGCCAATCGTGCCAACTACACTTTCATTATTTGCTTAAATGATTATATAGTTCTTATCATTATTCGATTACAGAACCAAGAACATGCAACCATTCATACACAAGAAGAGACAAGTATAGTTGGGTAGCACAAACCGTTCCTAACACTGGTATAATTCTTTATATACAAATATTGTTACAATGCTTACAAAAAGGATAGTGTGTCTCAATACCTAAATATACAAGAATTCGTCTAAGTCACATCCCAACTTTCCTACTTTCTCATACACCCAAGTCTCGTTATTGCAACTTGAGCATGATCACCCTAGTTTTAACCCTTATGAACTATAATGTATTATGTAACACCCCAGTTTTAACCCTTATGAACTATAATGTATTTTGTAATTGTGACTTAGGTTGGTGAGCCGATAAAGTTGAAAAGGGGCTAGAGTGCCTAGGAAATGTAACACTTCATATACATTAATAAAATACACTGTTGGTTTCAAGATGGACAAGGACAAAAGAGATGGGGGGCTATGATTCCACAAAAGAGGGGGCTTAAGGGGATAAGTCTTTTTATTATATTTTATTTACTCATAATTGATTTTATGGAGAAAATTGGTTACATGAGCTTCATGGGGAGGCCATGTGGTTCTTGGTTCTTGCAATTATATAAAAATCTCTTGGGGGTTGTTTTGGGGGTTCTTCTTCTTCTTCTTCACTCACCCACTCATTTTTCTTCATTCACTTGTTCTTATTTATTCATTGTTACACCCTCCTCACTCTTGTTGAATTTTTGTGCTCTTGGGGGGAGCATGGAAACTAATGGTTGGAGGAGGAGAGACATTGATAGATGGATGTAAGAAACTATTGATCATTCCTTGAAGAAATGGATGCATGTGTGCATGAGATTGATGGTGGTTCGGAAAGAACTGTCCACAACTGAGAATCCTTGGAGTTTCCAGTAGGGAGATTTCCTGACCAGTAGCACTAGATCCCTAGAGAGAAATGGAACAACCTGAGGGACTGCATGGTAGAAAAAGGTGTTCATTTCTTTGGGTTGTGCAGGCTAAGGGGGAAATAGAGCTGGAAATTTAGGTTTGTTGTGTGGTAGGGAAACTTGAGAGGTAGCTAGCCAACTATTGTGTGTTTTAGATTTGGCCTAGGAAGCGTCCTTGTGGATTAATAGCCCTAGCTCAGGGTGACCTTCTATTGAGAGTAAAAGAACAACAATGTCTATGGTTGAGAGGAACGTCCTTGGTCTATAGTCAGTTGGTGAACATTTACCTGTAAACATAAGTGCTCTTTGTGTTTTATGTATAACGTATATTTTGTTGTGTATTTAATTATCTCTGAGATATGTAATTATAATGTGCATGCTTGCTGGTTATTTTTTGTGCATGTCACATTGTTTGTTTCTTTTATGTTGTAGCATGGATCTTGATTATTGCATGTGAGTCTTTCATGCTTGATTTTTGGATTAAATGTCATTAGAATTCGAAATCAGTTCAAAAGCGGATTTTTGGAGTAGTGTGGCCATCCTGTGGGTGGTTGGGTGCATTACATATTGGTACATTCCCAGCCTGAGGGTGGTTGGGTACGTTACAATAGATCTAGCACTTAATTATGTTACAAATAAATGAACTCTACACCTATATTGTCTCTGTGATGGATCATTCTTCCTTACCAAACCATTCACCAAGTTTGTGCCCAAACTGTCTTTGCACTTGCACCCTATCCATTGTCATCATTGCAATAGTAGAGTGTGTTTCAAGCTATGATACCATCTGTCACATGCCTAGATTTTTCTTGGGGATCCAACTCGACTTGGTGCTCCCAAGTCACCCAACACCTAGGATCGTGCGACACTACAACGTCTAATTTCAATAGCTTGACTAAACCAAAATTAATTCACCCAGACTACACCTCACTCAAGACGCAACCACACTTTTCCTTGAGTCAATCGTTCCAACTACACTTGCATTCTTTACTTAAATAATTACATATTTCTTATAATTATCCGATTACACAACCAAGAACATGCAACCATTCATAAACAAGAAGAGACAAGTATAGTTGGGCAACACAAATTGTTCCTAACACTGGTATAAGTATTTTTATACAAATGTTGTTACAATGCTTACCAAAAGAATCTTGTGGCTCAATACATAGATATACAAGAATTCGGCTAAGTCACATCCCGACTTGCCTACTTTCTCATACACCCAAGTCTCCCTATCGCAACTTGAGCCTGATCATTACAACCTTCTCCTTTTCATGCACATGCCATTGCCTAACCTTCGCGCCTCTCTGTCATGCGTCCTACCCAAGAAACTCCAACAAGAGACTAATCCAAGCCTTTGTACTTCACCTTTATCTTTGTCACACTTCATTTGACCCCTACCTAAGTCACAAACCTCACTCTCCAACTCGAGTTGTGATGATGTAATGTGTTGCATCTATCTCATGTGCCTTGTGTTCTTTATATGGACTCCAACCATCTCCTTTGCAAACCATGACATTCTTTGGAGTGTCACTCCCCTTCGTAGACCAATGCACCCAAATGAATCGACGCACCCTTTTGCATACCAATGCACCCAAATGAACCTGTGTGCTCATGAACCATCACATCCTATTGTTTCTAGCACTACAACACCTCCATTTTTACCTTCTATTTGGATACTTCCCTAAAATGAAGCCTCATTATTTTTGAATCCAAAAGAAAATTCTTATAAGCACCTTGGTCAATCAAAGGCTTCTCCTGGTAACTCATGATTCACTTGAAAAAATGAGAAATTATTCAAAGTTGAAGTTTAAAAAAAAAAATCGACAAAGTTAATTTTAACTCCTCCGAACAGATCAGAGGAGTTACTTCAAACTCCTTCGAGCAGCTCAGAGGAGTTACTTTCAACTCCTCTGAATAGCTCGAAGGATTTAATTTCAACTCCTTTGAGCAACTTGAAGGAGTTAGTTTCAACTCTTCCAAGATGCTCAGGAGAGTTATTTCCAATCGCTCTAATAAAGCAAATATTATCGCAAGAGTTAAGAAGAGTTCCTCCGAGCATATTAGAGGAGTTACTTCTAACTCCTTTGATCTACTCATAGGAGTTAGTCTTATCTCCTCTGAACAAACTTGATGAATTTGTTGTAAAATCCTCCGACCTAACCCATCGCATTAAATGCTATTTATTAACCTGGGGATATATAAAGCGAAATGAGGTTAAAAACATTATTTCTAGACATCGGAAGGAAAGAGAGTTGGGATAAAACACCGTTTGAGAAAAAATCCCATTATGTTCCCCTACACGTGGCAATGATTAACCAGTAATTTTGTCCTCCCTCTCTCTCATTTTCTTAAAAATAAGGTTAAGATATTGTTCCCCTTATTTCTCCTACACGCCTTTAGCCCTAGACCATTTCTCTTTTCTTCCTGGACTCTTCACTTCGCTACTTCACCGATTCCAAGATCTATGCACTTGTCACCAACCTGGCCCGTTCATGGCTACGGATTGAGCAAATGAATGATCTACAATCAATCAATTCCCAAACCCTTGCCTCTGTTTTAACTNCATCTAGGACATGGAGTCTTTACCTAAGTAGACCCTAAACACCCTTCCTGTTTCTCTAGGATGGCCAAAGTATTCCTCACCATGCTTGTGTTCACAGAAAAAAATAAGTTCGTAAACTTGTTTAGAATTTCTCTAAGCATATCAGAGAAGTTACTACTAACTTCTTTGATATGCTCGGAGGAGTTAGTATTTTCCCCTCCGAACACCTTCAAAACAATTGGAAGAAAATCCTTCAATGTGATCAGAGGAGTTTTCTGTAAGACCTTCGAGCACCCCAAGACTGGTTGAGACTCTTTCGAATGTTACTCGAAGGAGTTAATATTAACTCCTCTGAACTACTCGAAGGAGTTACTATTAAATCCTCCAAACTTCTTGAAGGAGTTACTATTAACTCCTTCAAACTTCTTGGATGAGTTACTATTAATTCCTTCGAACCGCTCAGAGGAGTTACTCCTTTTCCCTCTGATTTTCATTCAAAATTGTTTTGTTTTATCAGGTTAATGCCCACGTCTTTCACACTCATAGTCTCAGTAGGCAATTGATTGTTATTTGACATATACAAGAACAACATGTCTTGAATATTTTTCATTAATTCTTTTTAAATAAATAACATGCTCCAAATTTATCATGTATGCAGATGTAGACATGTCACCATGAAATAAAACAACAATGAAGCAAGCAGGGGCTAAACCATCTGGCAGCTCCCAACATATAGAATATATAGAAAGTGTTAGGACCATATACAATGATACATCATGAATTATGGACAAAGAAGGAGAGACTTTGAAATGGGGAGAAGTCTATTACATGCTCAAGAAATCAAACTTCTCTACAGAAGCAAAGGACCCAGGTGAACTCCAGGCATTTAAGAACATCATAAAATCAGGAATTTTCAGGGTGGTGACACATCCAACAATATTCCCTCATGAAGATGTTATCTCTTGTATTTTGAAGAACGCAAATGTAGATAGTAGGTATATATTTAATGCAAGGAAGGATTCGATAGCTTCATTCAGGCTTAAAGATTTGACAAAGTGTTATCACCTTGAGGCTAGAAACAAAAAGCTAGATGGTCATCTCCTTAGTGAGTTGGAGCTCACACCAAAGGATTTGTTCCCCACCTGGTATAAAGAATATAAGAAGTTCAAATATCAGCCCAAGAGTCAATATCGCACAACCAATCTAATAAGACCCTACCAATATATGGTATTCATGTTGTGCAGGTTGTATGGGGAACCAGATGCAAAACACGTTTCTTTGTCATATATGCCATTAATTTATTTATGTGCAGATGTAGGGGCCTCATTCAACTGGGCAGATATATTTTCTGAGAATCTTAAAAATGTGATTTTAGCTATTACACAAGCAAAATTGGGTAGCTTCCCCAACTTCCATATGAATTCATATATTTTACACATAGTGTGCATCGCTCACAAATACCCAAACATGGGATGGAGTTGGTTACCCTTTGATGTTGCTATCCATATTTACTGTAAATTTCTTTGGGACAAAAAATACCGAACAAATTATCAAAGGATCTTTGAACACTTCCTTGCCCCACTATATGAGTTCATTTTTTGCACCTCCCCGCCTTGTATGACCAACAAGGCCATAGAAGTTATAAGGAAGAATGGGGATTAGTATCTAATGGAACATTGTACATATATCAAGATATATGGTGCAATGAAACCACCTCATCTACTTCCTAGGTTCGTCCCATATAATCTAATAATCCAGGAAGTAGCATATCAGACCATCATACATGGGGTTAGAGGAATGTTATATAGATCAAAGAAATCCATATGGCCTCCATTACCTCTTTAAATTGGGAACTACTTCTTTGAAAACACCAAACAAGCCCAAACAGAAGTAGACATTGTTCTCTCCTACCATTTTGGAGAGGAAATATTCAGGAGACACGACCCCAAGAACATCATCAAAGAGCATATTCATAGCATGAGACTCCCTTATGAATACACCACCGAGTTCTAGGAAGAAGGAGTACATCAAAATGATAAAACCTGTGATGAGGTTATTTTCAATAGGCGGGGTCAACCAAGAGGTAGGATCATGAACGAAGAAGCTACAAGAGAGGCGGCCATAAAATATACAGAGAGAGTTGAAGCTGAGATATCTTCCCCCATCTCCTTCTTGACCCATTCAGGTTCTACAGAAGAATATTAAGAAGCACCGACCAATAAAAGGAAGAGGGATAAAGAGAAAGTGTTGAAGGAGATAAATGATACTAAAAAGAAACAAAAGCTAGAAGCTGGCAAAGCAAAGGCTAGGGAAGAAAATGAAGCAAGAGAAAAAGAGGAGGCCAAAGTGAAAGTTGTTTCCAAAAAAGAAAAGAGTTAGGTGAAGCAGCAAGAGTAGCAACAGAATTAGCAAAAAATGAAGTAGTAGATAAAGTTGTTGAAGAAGAAAGGCAGAAGAAGGATTCATATGATAGAGAGGGTGACACGCACCCAATGGACTTGGATGTTGCTGGAAAATCCATCATAGGTGCAAGAACAAAAAAACAAGTATCGGTTTGGGTCTCAGGCCTTGGGAACCTTTTCAGTCGACTGAAATATTAGACATCCGCAGTTTCACATACGATAGAAAAACTAGACGAATCATACAAGGAAGGGTTAAAAATGTTCCAGCGGTAGAGGGAGCTCCTTTATTAGTAGTAACCCAGATTCCTGTCAAAGGAGATGTTAGGGAAGACCTTGTGGCAACAACTAGGGTAAGATTTTCATTCATGGATGCAAATGTGGATAATATATAAAGGTTGTGCCAATAGAACGAGGAAAATGAAATGAGGATCAAAGATCTAGAAGAGAAGCTCCAACAAGTTAAGATAGATGAGAGAATTCTTCTCAATTTTAAAGACAACGTGGAAAAAGTGAGAAATGAGCTGGAAGGTGCCATCAACGATATGTATGCCAACCTGCATCTCTTCCAAAATGTGGCTGCAATATTTATTGAACAAAATGACTGGATACATATGCAACTGACGCAATACAACACTATCCGAGAAGGTATAACAAACATTGATACTTGGATAACAAAAAATCCTTATGTGCCTCGGGAGTTATACAGACCCTCAAAATCAACAAGGAAGACAGATTTGTATGCGCTAGACCATTTCCAACAGGTAGGTCAACGAGCAAACAAATATGTGACCAAAGAAATGGGGATCTGCTCAAGAACTCACAAAGATTCTCAAGAGTTGATAAGGCATGGTCGGTTCCCAAGGTTAGACAAACTTGGGAAGAATTTATTCATGGAATAATTAGTGAATGCAGTTCAGGAAAGTACAAGTAGAAGGAGACAAATATTTGAAACATCAACTTTTATCTCAACCGGTCTTATTGATAAACATTTACTATAGCCAACGAAGCTCCATACTATAATACAGGCTTACATGACAATATTGGAGAAATATATGAGTGTCTTGGATGATAGCATTGTCATGATAGAAGTAATGTTGTAGCAGTTATCTTACATGAGGATTGAGTCATTGTATAACCAGTTGGAAGTTTGGACGGCTTATCTCCAGAGAAAACGTTCATAGGAAAAGGACAAACCATTGTTTTCCATTTCGTATTTTTCCTAACTACCTCAAGTTTCATCCTTTAGTGCCATTTGTCAAGGGAGAAGGGAATATGAATAGTTTTGTAACTGCCTCTTCAAGAAGAAGGTGAAAAGACAAATATGAGTTACTATTATTTGTATAAAAGAGACTAGAGACTCTCTGAACAAGAACTTTTATTTGGATTTTCTAGCATTGTATAGACCCAAGAACTGTTTCAAGAACTTATAAAGTGTTAACGAATATTGAGAAGCCCTCAGGCCCAGTATTTTATAGAAGGAATTATGTGTAGAAACCAATCGAAGCTTTGAACTACTTCAAGTGAAGATATTTTTTGTTTCTATGGACTGTAAGAATGCTTTGTTTGTTGTAGACTAATTATTATGCAATCTTTATCATTTTTGCAGTTACTGGTATTTCTTTGAATATTTCCATGCCTTGAGTTTTGTGAGTTGTTATAGTATATGTCATTGTAATCTGGACTAATCTGATTATATACTTATATATGATATTGCTTCCAATCTTTCTCTTTTTATGCAACTAACTGTATTAAAGTTGTTTTAAGTTTTGGTTGCATTATAACTCACTGATTACTTTAGCTTTGCTCCTAGATAGGATAGGTTAACATAGATTAGTGATAGAATAGTTTTCTTTACATAGATGGTCTTCATCTACATCTCTTCATCACACCTATCCCCGCATTGGTACACCAGACCTTAACCAGTAATAAAATCAAAAGTTAGTAATAATGGCAGTCGAGCCAAATTATGGATGGGACTCCTAATCCAAATGGTGTGTAGTATAATTGGGATTCTATACTGGGGAGGACCCCTTGATGTTGTCAGGTGAATTTGGACATATCAAAACGTCATTTTGGATCGACACACCCTAACCTATTTGGTATTCCCTTTCCTTGTGTGTTTTCTTCAACCGACTGACATGACTCTTCATAGATGTGTCAATGGGGTCATCAAACCTCTCCAATGCGCCCATACTACCAAGAGAAATAAAGTCCACTCCTTGGGCACACACCCAAGTCTCCATATCCTTTCCCAACCACAGCCCCTAGTCCCCATCCTCTGTCACAAGGCAAGTGAGGTGCATTCCCCCTTGGGCTCGCACGTCACCATTATGCACCTAAGGTGCTCCTACTAGTGCTTATAAGACTTTGTTCAACCAAATGATCACACGCCCCTTCTTTTCTCTTAACCAACTTGCTGTCAAGTTTTCCCAAGGAGCATCTATGCCTGATAGGTGTCATGGAAGGTTCTACAATTATCCTAAAAGACTAGAAACTAGTGAAAGTCTCCCATAAAAATTACCAACATAAAATCATTCTCTAATGTTTTACGCAAATCAGAAAGCATTCATAGTAGCATCGCTTAACATTTACTTTTTCAGTACACTATTTTACAATGCCAAGTATATAATTAAAGATCATTTGTTTTAAGTGGTCAAATTCAAATTGTTTATATCCCTTTGATGCTTATGTTTATCCTACCCTAATTGTAATTTATTGTCATTGAAAACAAGGAAGACCGTTATTAAATTGACATTTGAAATATCAAGTGATAGTCACTTTAAAATGCATTTGTGATGAATGACCCAATCAATGACAATCTCCACCTTTATCTCCTTGACTTGTCTATATAACCTTCACATTGGCCCATTGAATGAGCGAGAGAGTGAAAAAAACTTAGTGTTTTTGTGTGAGAATATCAACATTTATTTTTTTGTGATCAGAGATGCTTGACATTAAACTCTAATGTGGGATTTTATCCCATGCCATGTTAACTTGTCTCCAAAGACAATAAATATGTATGATAACACTTGTGCTAATTTTTTGTATGACAATAACAACATGGAGGAAGTGACTTCATATAAATATTTTGGAATCAATTTTCATCAGAACCTTAACTAGAATTATTTCATTGAGAAAAGGATAAAAGTAGGGTGGAAAGATTATTATGGACTTGAAAGGAGTTGTAAATTAACACACCTTTGACTATGGGATAATAAGAAACTCCTCTTTGAGACTCTTGTCACTCTTGTAAGCTTATATGGTTTTCAAGTTTGGGGTTGCAACATCTCTAGAGAATCATGGAGAAAGATAAATAAAATCCAAAAGTGTTTTATAACTTATCATCTCAAAATTAAAGGAAACACTTCATATATTATCCCCCTTGTAAAAGCAAGTATTTCCCCCATTGAGAGCACAACTATGACTAGGCACCTAATGTATAAGAACAAGATAAATAACATGGAAGACAAAATGCTTCCTAAGATTGCTTCAAACTCTAGTAAAAATGGGGGTGGCATAAAGATGGAAAGTCTTGGCTAAATCATTGGGGAATAAAAGGATATGCCACTCTATAAGATAACAATAATATTAAAAATATTATTTCTTCTAAATTTAAGGAGAAATTGTGGTGCGGTAAAGAATTAGAGAATAAAATAAAATTAAGATACTATGAGGAGTTGACCAACCCTAACCTATAAGATAAAAATTATCTCTCTATTTTTACCACCATGAATAAGAAAATCAGCATTGCTAAAATAAGAACAAACTCTCACGAGCTACATAGTGAAACAAGACGTTGAACAATTTCTAAAATGTCATGCGTTGAAATTATTTGTCATCTTTGTGACAGTAAAATGGTGGAAGATGAAAAGCACTTTCTCTTAGAATGTACTGCGTACACCCACATTAGATCATAATTTCAAAATATTTGTTACAATACCAACCATCCTAACCTTTTAACTCATCAAAACTATGGTGATTTAGGAACACTTCTCTTAAAGCTTTTCAAGCATAGAATAAAGTTTTAAAGAGAACCAAGTAACACCTTACCTTTCATAAGGTCTGATAAACAAAATTTGGTTTTAGTGGGTGTTATCCATCATCATCCAACTAATTCCTTACCTTTCTTAAGGTCCAATAAACCAAATTTTGTTTCAATGGACATTATCGTCGTTGTCTTCATTATCATCATATATGTGTGGAATATTTTCATATTATGCAAAGATATTACTCATAACATTATTCCTCCTATCATAGAATAACTCAATTACTTGCATAACTTTGAATTATTTCCATAACTTTAATATATTTGGAAATAATATAACTTTTTAGTAAAAATGGCGTAAATATGCCAAGTCTTGGCTAAATCATTGGGGAATAAAAGGATATGTCACTCTACAAGATAACAATAATATTAAAAATATTATTACATCTAAATTTAAGGAGAAATTGTGGTGCGGTAAAGAATTAGAGGATAAAATAAAATTAAGATACTATGAGGAGTTGACCAACCCTAACCTATAAGATAAAAATTATCTCTCTATTTTTACCATCGTGAATAAGAAAATAATCATTGCTAAAATAAGAACAAAATCTCATGAGCTGCATAGTGAAACAGGACGTTGGACAATTTCTAAAACGTCATGCGTTGAAATTATTTGTCATCTTTGTGACACTAAAATGGTGGAAGATGGAAAACACTTCTCTTAGAATGTACTGCGTACACTCACATTAGATCGTAATTTCAAAATATTTGTTACAATACCAACCATCCTAACCTTTTAACTCATCAAAACTATGGTGATTTAGGAACACTTCTATTAAAGCTTTTAGAGCATATAATAAAGTTTTAAAGAGAACCAAGTAACACCTTACCTTTCATAAGGTCTGATAAACCAAATTTGGTTTCAATGGGCATTATCCATCATCATCATCATCATCCAACTAATTCCTTACCTTTCTTAAGGTCCAATAAACCAAAGTTTGTTTCACTTGACATTATCATCGTCATCTTCATTATCATCATATATGTGTGGAATATTTTCATATTATGCAAAGATATTACGCATAACATTATTCCTCCTATCATAGAATAACTCAATTACTTTCATAACTTTGAATTATTTCCATAACTTTAATATATTTGGAAATAATATAACTTTTTAGTAAAAACATTTTTTTAATAAATTTGATATAAAGTTTAAACATCCTCAAAGTTCCATCATATTCTAAATTTTATGCATAATAAGTAATGTTCTTAATGATTTTGCCCAATTCTATAAAAAACTAAATTTTTAAACAACCAATTAAATTCAAATTGATAAAAACTTTAAATTCTTATATTATCAAATTTTAATAATTAAAAAAAATACTACACAATTAAACAAGATTGACAAACATTGCAACTTTTGTGGGAAAGATGGTCATGACGAGTCCAAATGTTTTAAGAAGGTGACAACTTTAGAAGCAATGATGAAGAAGCACCACATCAATATAGATTATACTTGGTGTTCTTCTTCTTCTCATAGACATGCACTTTTTTATTCTAGTTTCTCCTACAATGAAACTTATACTTCTTCTTAAGATGAGTATCTTATTGATTCTGGAGCATCTTATCATATGGCTAAGGACAAATCCATATATTTTTCTCTAAATGAATGTGACACCAAGACAATATTTGTTGTTGATGATAGATCTCTTAGTGTTGTAGGGTCTGGAACATTTCAGGTGGATAATGTTCATTTCAATGATGTCTTATGTGTTTCAAGTATTTTCTACAACCTTCTATCAGTATATCAAATCTCTCATTCAGGTGAAGGTAAAATTGTAGTGTTTTCACCTCACCAAGTTGTAATCAAGGATCTAAAATATCCTCTGCATGTTCTTGCAGTTGGAATTGTTGATGATATTACTAGGTTGTAAAAGTTTGACAACTTTGGGTCAACATATTTTCCATTAGTTTTTGTTTCTCACAACGATGACTTGAGAAAACTTTGCCATGAGCAGTTTGGTCATCTAAACTATCGCTCATTGCAACAATTATGTAATCAAAATATGGTGACTGGTCTTCCTCTTATTTCTTGCAGAGATCATGTTTGTGTCGATTGTGTTCTCGACAAACATCATCAGGGCAATTTTGACAAACGTGCATCTTGGCATGCCTTAGCCCCTTTACATATTATTCAAATTGACTTGTGTGGTCCTCTTTATTCTCCTTATTTTTATGGGTGCAAATATTTATTAACTTTCATTAATGAATTTCTAGACGCACTTGGGTTTACTTCCTAAAACTTAAGAGTGAAGTTTTTGACAATTTTTTGGCCTATAAAACCCTTGTAGAAAAATGATCTAGACATCAAATTCAAAGGTTAAGAACAAATAATGGAGGTGAATATGTGCACAATAATTTTACAAGTTACTACACTACACAGGGCATCCAAATACAACACATTATTCCATATACACCACAACAAAATGGTGTTGTTGAGAGAAAGAATCGCACATTAAATGAAATGGCTAATTGTATGATCCAATATAAGGGATTAAGTCTAAAGTATTAGGTGGAATCCATTAACTGTGCAAATTACATAGTAAATCACACTCCCACAAAGCCTCTTAAAAATATAACACCGGAAGAAGCATGGAATAAACTTAAGCCAGATGTAATCACTTCCATGTATTTGGCAGTATAGCATGGGCTCACATTCCTGATGAGAAAAGGAAAGCATTGTAGCATAAAAGTGAGAGGTGCATATTTGTTGGTTGTTCTAAATATGTCAAAGGTTATAGACTTCTTCAACCACATTGTAATGAAATTATTATTAGAAGAGACGTTAAATTTGATGAAAACATCTTGGCATATGAGCCTAATTCGGCATTTGGGCCTTCCTCGGCCTGTGATCCATCTTCATCGTGTGTTCCTTATTATATTCCTATTATGGTTTCTTCTTCTTCAAATGATACACTAAGGATAAAATACACCTTCTCATTCTCACCTTCCTCTAGATGAGTCCATGAAACCTAAACCTACACCAACACCACCACTTCCTAGATGGCTCCATTCAACATGAGGAGCAGTTGGTGATCTTGTCAGTGATTCTTCAAATTAGTGTCAGACATGTTCATAGTTCCAACGAGCCTCTTGTCTTTTGGCTCAAGTTTCAGAGAATCGTGATCAAGAGACATTTGCAGAAGCTTCAGGTAATCCAGAATGGGATATAGCAATGAATGAAGAGTATCATTATTTAATGACAAACAATACTTGGGATCTTGTACCTCCTCCAAAAGGAATAAGACTTGTCAGATGTAAATGGGTCTAGAGAATTAAGTATGCATTGGATGGAAGTGTTGAAAGACACAAGGCTCGGTTAGTTTCCAAAGGATTCTCCCAAGTTGAAGGAATCGACTATAATGAAACATTTTCCCTTGTAGAAAAAATGAATTCCATCAACCTTGTTCTATCCCTTGCAACCTCACATAAATGAGAGGTCCATCAGATGGATGTCAAAACCACCTTATTGCATGGGGATTTGCAAAAATAAATCTACATGGAACAACCTCTTGGTTACGTCTAGATTGACTCTAGCCTTGTTTTTCACCTTAAGAAATCTCTTTATGGTCTTAAGCAAGATCCCCGAGTTTTGTATGACAAAATGGACAACTTTATTTTTGACAATAGATTTTCTAGATGTTATTATCATCCTAATGTCTATACCAATAAAGTAGTAAGCCATATCATAATCCTTGTTCTTTATGTTGATGACCTTATCCTCACTGATAGTGACCCAAAAATTTTAAACCATGTAAAAACGAACCTTAAGAAGAAATTTGAAATGACATGCTTAGGATTTTTGCACTATTTCCTTGGCCTCCAAGTTTTGCAAACCAAGGAAGGAATTTTTCTTTCCCATACTAAGTATGCTTGTGACCTTATTCCTTGCTTTCACATGGAAGATTGTAAACCATCCCCTTCTCCCTTCTAGTCTAGAGTCAAACTTGTTTCCACATGTACTTCTCCTGAATTTGATGCCATTTTTGTACCATCAGTTAGTTGGTAGCCTCTTATAATTGACTCATACTAGTCTTGATCTTTCATTTTTTATTAATCTTGTTTCCCGGTATATGAAAACACCCCATGAAATCCATTGGAAAGTAGCTATGAGGATCCTTCGGTATGTCCGGGGTACAGCTCAATTTGGGATACATTACAGTTTAGGGGGACTCCTTATTGGTTTCTTTCACTGATTCATATTGGGTCGACAAACGTGATGATCGAAAGTCTACTACAGGTTACATTTTCAACCTTGGTTCATGACCTGTAACTTCGGTCTATAAGAAACAACATAAAATTTGTCTTTCTTCAATAGAAGAAGAGTACCAAGCAACGGTCAATGGAATTCAAGAAGCCTTTTGGCTTCGACAGATCCTTTCAAAGTTTGGATTATAGCAGCAACATCTGACAACCCTCTAGTGTGACAATCAGAGTGCCATCAAGCTTTCCAAAGAACCAATTCAACATCAGCATAACAAACACATTGAGATGCACATGCACTTCATCAAAAATCCCATTCATGATCAAGTTATTAAAGTGCTCTTTTTCCCTACAAAAGATCAAGTTGCAAACATTTTCACAAGTCTCTTACAAAAGTGAAGTTTTCCAAACTTCTATCTATGTTAGGAGTTCAAGAATTTGTCATTAAGGGGCGATAGGGTCTAATGCATCCTTCCTTCTCCTATTGTGTCACCTTTGTAAACCCTTCAATCCTATCCCAAGTTGTTTTTAAGGGGCTATGTTAGGATATTTAAACACTTAGGAGTTAGTTAAGATCAGCTTGGTCTAATGTGTCATTAGGTAAAAGTGTGCTTATTTATTATGCATTAGTATGCATTTGTAGTTAGGAAATTTTACAGTCACAATGTGTTCCCAACATAGAGTGATCAAACAGTTCATATTCTCCTTGATATTACCGGCTACATTGATTTATGGCTTAACACCCAATTGTTCCATGATATCTATTTAAAGAGCATGGTGGGTCATTTGTTGACGATTGATTGTGAGAAACTCTTTTGTAAAATATCTCTATAAATTTTTATTTTGCATTAATAAATTGTTCCAAGTGGCCACGTTGGTTGGGGCCGTGGATGTTTTCCCATAAGGGTTTTACCATGTGAAAACATCGGTGTGTTGATATTTGATCTGATTCTATGAGTGGTTACTGAATTTGTTCATCCTCTATTGGAATACATGTGTTGTCAAACAATCACATCGTGATGCATGTCCAACCAATCGATCCCAATTAGAACATCACATGATCCCAATGGTATGATGTTGAGATATACAATGACGTTCACTCCATTCATGTATGTGGAACAACCTTTTACAATCTCATTAATCTCCCTTTTAGTTCTAGTGGCTAGTTGAACCTACCGTGATCTCTTGTGCTTAGTTTTCTTCAAATGGAATCTTTCAACTAAATTTGGGGCAATGTAACTATGGTTTTCTCGTGAATAAATTAAAATAGCAATAGGTCGATTGACAATATTACCTTCTACTTCAATCATGTGGGATTGATGATTTTCCTATCAATATTTCAAGGGCTACATATATCCTTGAAATATTCATTCCCACATCTTCTACTATATTAGCCTCCTATATATTGTGCATAGTACTCATTTTTTCTCCTTTGTGAGGGTAATCTATATACATATGATCTCCTCTACACCCCCAACTTTTAATTGGTTTTCTATCTCTTTACCCTAAGGACTATATCATCTTAGACTCACTCTGAGCTAGCTAACCCTACTAATATGTTTTAGGATTGCTCCTAAAGAAAGGTGGTTTGAATCCTTTCTTCCTTTGATCCATTTTTTCATTCTTCTTATCCCTCCATGAATTTTGAACAACTACTATGTTGATACAAGTACTCGGCCTTCTTGATCATCTCTTCCAGAGTCTTAGGTCCATCAAATTGAATTTGTATTTGTAAAATGATGGTAGTCCACTTAAGAATCTGTGTATCGTCACCTTCTCCTCTTTGACGAAACCCACATACCTCAACAAATCCAAAATCTTCCTTTCATATTCTTCCATGGACATATTCCCAACTTGAGCTCAAAGAAATATTGCACATTTTTGTCATAGTAGTGTTTTGAAAGGTACTTTTGTTGGAAATACTTCTTGAACTACATCCAGGGAATACTCCTTTCATTAATGTGCCTGACTTTATTTGATTGGACCCACCACATAGAATCCCTTCCTCGTAGATGGCATATGCCAATCCTAGCTTCCAAATTGGATGAGTAGTTATGCAATTGAAAATATTTTTTGATTCCAAGAAACTATATTTCAACATATTCTCCCTTTTTGTTTTCTCCATCAAAATTTGGTGGCTTAAGATTCCTGAGCCCACCTTGAAAACTATCCAATTCATGTCTTCTTCTCTTATCCCTGACAAGAGACCCCTCTGGTCTGCTCTGTGATTCTTCATATGTAGGTGACTTCTTGGGACAATAAGTAGGTGAATAATGTCGTTTGTGAGTTCTAATAGCACTTATTAAGTGCTTGAATATTCTATAGATATCCCTCCTTTCATGAGGTTTTCCTTCCTCCTCATTTCTTAAACCTGATCCATTATTGATTTTCCTTTTTAATTGATTTAGACTCTATAGTAGTTGAGTATTTATGTGATTATATTCCTCTTGAGATCTTACTATTCTCTCATTATAAAACCTATAACTCTACACTTCCATCCTTAATCTCTCCATAGTCTCTACCAATTCTATTGGCTCCACCATGCTTCTATGTTCATTGGAGTCTGTCTCTTCATTACCTAAGTTGATGTTTAGGCCTTTCAATTCCTCTTCATGGCTGTAAGTTCCCTGTGCATCTTCCATATATCTAGCCTTCAGTCATAAGCTTGATCTATTTTGGAAATATCATTGACTCTGCAAGAAATATGCTTACAATTAATGCTATTAGAAATATTTCATCTTTCAGGTATGTAGTACTTTTCAACTTCTGAAAATTTATGCACATTATAAAATTTTATCAGTCAAGATTACATGTCCTTCTTCATCTTAATTTCTAAAGAGCATTGAAGCACTAATCCAAATTCTAAGCCTNATTTTCCAGTGACTGAACTCAATCCTCATTCTAAGACCCGAGTTAAAAGTTATGGCTGAAGTGCAAAAAAACAATTTAACTTCAATAATATGCTTTTAGTTTGGAATCAATGCCCTAAATCCACTTTCATTGGTAACCAAATTCACTTTACATTGGTAGCCAATTTCACTTCACATCAGTGACCAAATTCTATTTTTAGTAGCTACCAAATTCACTTTACATCAGTGACCAAATTCACTTTTCATCAGCGACCAAATTCATTTTTCATTAGCGACCAAATTCAATTTACATCAGTGACCAAATTCACTTTATTTATGTCATCATATTGTTGACATGGCACTAGTGTCCACCTATTTTCTCCCTATATGGTGATGTCACCACCCTAGCCACCTGGATGACTTGTCACACTTTGATCCCTCTTCCTTTTCTTCTTTTCCCTTTTTCTTTTCATCTTATTTTATTATTTTATCTTACAGAGCCCCACTTGTACCCCATTTCCCACCTGACATGATTTGAGTCATTGGTGGGATAGGAGGTCTCGCTCTAACCTGACACCCTCCACCTGGCACATAGTTTTTGGTCGATGCAATGGGTGGGATTCCCATATCCATCATACATCGACCAATGCACACATCCTCAATCATCGATCCAAGATATAGAGTGGACAATGATTATGGGTTGATAATGTGCCTGGCTTTTAATTCTCACCCATGGTCCTGTAACCACTTACCACGGTGGTTTTATGGAGGGAGACTTGAAATCCTCTTACTCATTATGGGAACCCAAGGCTCATTCCAATACCACCACCACTTGGTCCCTTAAACCACCATGCTAGCATATTTTCCACCTACATCACCCTGTGGACCCCTCCACTTGTGCACTTGGCTCCACTTAACACCTCTGCACTAGCTTATGTGACTGGTGGGGGTCCCATTTGACATTCTCCCAATGGCATGCATATTTCTTCCCGTATATATCAAATCTATGATTGTGATTGGTTACAGGCTAGAAACATGCACCCAAGTTAATTTTACCCATGGTCCCTTAACCGTTTTCCATTGGTTATAGCACCCAAGGCAGCATTGAAAAAACACTACCACTTGGGCTCGTAACCACTTTTGTTGGTGTGGTCCCCTACATCACATATGGACCCTACCATATCCCCAGACTCTGCCATTGTGGACCCCATCAATGCATGTCATCATATGTATGACAATTTTTTCATAAGTTCAAAAAATTCTATACATTGGATAGCCATGAAACCCTCATAATCAACCTCCTTGGAAAAATTTGATTCTCGTGCATGCCAATTCAGTATCCCCATGTTGTTTATTAACCAAAATGTTTCTAGAAATTGGGGATTTTACCCAATTTCGCCATTTCCCCAAATTTTCATGCAAGCCATTTTCACAATTTCATAAAATTTCCTCTACAAAGTCTATCTATTGGCTCATACATCTGTAGTGATGTAACCCTAGCTCTGATACCACATTGTAGCATACCCTACCACCCATGTGACTCTTGGGACGGTGGGGTACTTCGATTTTTTCTCAAATTCCACTGATTCAACATAATTAACACAACTCTAATACCATTTCATATTATATCCTTTCATATGATGAAGATATGCATGCAATATAACAAGGAGGTTCATGTAATTCACATTAAACATTCAAAATTACATATGCAAAACTATTCATTAAACATAAAAACATTTAACACAGTAAATTACACAACATAAACTCAACATAAAGAAAATAATAAACTATAACACTTATCTTTATGAATAGTTACACAATTGTCTATAGACGTCAAACGTTCCACCCAACCATAGGCATTATTGCACTAGTTCTCTCTGCAACAGGCCACCCCTGAGTTGGGGCTATGAATCCACAAGTAAAAACTAGCTCCTATGGCTAGCTACATTCCACAGGCATAGCCCATTGCCCAATAATTCTCACAATCAAGTGGCTCCTACAAAAATTCCAACCACCCAACTCTCTTCCCCATAAATCTACACAACCCAAGGAATGGGATACCCTTATCTACCATGCAGTTCTTCAATTAATCCTAGACCCCTCCAAGGCTCCAGCACAAACTGGACAAGAATCCTTCAATTGGGAGCGTCATGAACTCCAATTGTAATTGGAGTCCTTAAATTCAAAATTGCCTCGTGCTAATGGGCAATTGTAATCATACATTGTCACACGAGAAAAAATTGGCCCTCTATCACAGGCATAAAATCCTAGCTCTGTAACAACCCAATTTGATTATTTATTTATCATAGTTGTTAATTTAAATTTAATTAATTATGAAAATAAATTCATTGATTATAATTATTATTTTATTATTAAAAAGGTAGGTGAAGTAATTAATGAGGGGATAAGGTTGTTGGGGAATTAATGAGGGGATAAGGCAGTTGGAGAATTGAAGGAGGGGGAGGGATTCGAGAGAGGAGGATAAGGAAGAGGGGACAGGACTTGGAGGGGGGTCTTTTGTTTTGGAAGAAATTGGGGAAGAAGGAGGCAAGGAAGAAATTCTGAAAGAGAGAGGAAGAAGGAGGAATTTGGAAGAATAGATTGTTTTGGGGAGATTTTACAAGGACTCTGTTGTTGCTAAGAACTATGGGCTCGGGGGCCAAGAAACCGCAAGGAATCCTGGAGCTAGGGAGTCTGACAAGTTGTTCCTAGTTGGCTGGGAGGTAAATATTCAGTTTGGGCAGTTTGGGAAAGAACAAGAACAAGTGAACCAGGGGCTAAATCAACCAACCTGTAGGTCAAGGTATGTATTTTACTAAGTTGATATGTTGTTTTTGTTATGATGTTGTTGTTATTATGTCTATTTACCAGTTTATTCCTGGTATAAAGAAAATCATGAAAGGAAACCTTGAACTAAATTGCAGTTATTTCAGTAGGAGATTAGGAGATATTTATTATTTCATTGAGGCCTTGAAATAGAAGGCCTTACAAATGGTATCAAATCCCAGTTTCAAAACAGAAACCTGGGCTTGACCACCCACATAATTGTACAATTTGTTCCCAAACCCCTAACCTACAACCTAGAAACCTTGTATTTACAAGCCCTTATCTCATAAATCAACTGCAAATTCTCATTCTATAAAACTCTTCAATTTCACTTGAACCTAATGTACGGTTAGATACCATGAAGAAAATAAATTAATTTATTCACAACGTGTGATATCTTTGGATTCACATAAACAGTCAGACATACAGGGATGAAAACAAAATATATCTGATATCTTTGGATTCACATAAACTGTCAAGCATATAGGGATGAAAACATAATATATGAACTATCAAAAAGATTGAAATAAAAGCAAGTACACAACGAAACCTTACTTGAGCACAACAAGAATCAATGCATCATATGCATGATCTATCTCTATTCCTATTTACAAATCATCAATAAATTATTTTAAATTCTAATAAATCAACCTGCATTTACTCATAATAAAAAGAAAAGTGATAACTATTCTCATTAAAAATTAATAACTAGATCACAAAATGGGTTAAAATGTGTCATTTTAACTATATAAATAAATTTAATTCTTTCAAAGTCCTTTACAATGTTAGAACAATACAACCCTAATTTTCCATTGTAACTTACATATTTTGACTTTAAAAATAAATTCCAAATCCGTCAAAAACCTGTGTCCAAATTATACAATCTATTCAATAAATAAAATTTCTTTTTCCATCCATATTACACAATCTATTCATTACATTACAAGTTCATCTAGCAAACACAATCTATTCATTACACGTTTATCCAGCAAAATTATTTTTCTGGAATCTCGTCATCTGGGCTCCAATTATTTTTTCCTAACTAGTAAGGGATCATTGATCCCTTATCCTACTACTTTCCTACTAGCAGAGGAAATTCCCAAAACAATCACTGCACAAAATCAATTGTGTAAAGGAATACACATTTTATTCCCTATATAAGCCTTTCAAACTCGAAAGAAATTCAAATAAAAAGTAGTTGTAGTCCAAATCACGAGGAAGAGAACCCACGAAGGGGCAGTGCACTACCTCCAACCCGCAAGCAACAAGGAGCAATATCCTGACACTACAGTGCTCGAGACCAAGCGCTAAGTTGCAAAGGAGGATCCCACGGAGAGAAAATGAAGTGAAAGAGGGGGCATAGGGAAACCTTCTTGTTGACGAAGTCTGCCCAGAATCGAGCAAGCGACCTGTCGTGAGAGGATACTGGAAAAAGTGAGGGCGTGGTGTCGGAATCCGACCAAGTTTCCTCGATGTACTCCAGTATCACCATCGACCATGCACCAAGCCAAGCCACGAAGAATAGAATATTATATGTGCACAACACCACCAGGTCCAATCTCTAGATTTCAACTAGTTATCAAAGTCCTCAAGTTAGCTAGCAACAATGTCAAAGTCTGTGCCTTTGGAGGAACAGATAATTAAAATCCATGGGTATATATCAGGTCGGGGGTTATACTCTTGTCGACTGCTATATACCCATTTTCGACCAAGACCAAGTGCACAAGACCATAACACCAAATCCCAACACCCAAGACCAAGCCGCCAAGCCACGAGGAGAGCCCACTGGGGGCATAACTCTTATACAATGTGTCTAAACTATCAAGACGACAAGCAAAGGCGACCATGGCCCAAATTCCATGGTCCAGCCCGCAAGCCTCGAAGGAGAAAAGAGAATGAGGCCACTCATGTCAGCCATGGTTGTGCCTTTAGGAGGTTGGCCAGGGAGCCACAAGCCTCGCTTAAACCTACGTAGAGGAGAAACCTTGAGTGAGAAAATATAAAGATTAATGAGACAAATGAGCCTGGGATGTGCGACCTAGGGTTTTGGAGTTAGTATTATGGCGAGAAGGGCGAGGAGAGTGGCAGGTGGGTCTAATGTAAGGCCTCGTGCCCTCATTTTGAGGATGCAAGGTTTATTTTTATTTTTGTTATTATATATATAAAGTTGTTATATTTGTACTCCGTGGGAATTGAACTCAAGATCTTTCCAAAGCCAACAATTTGAATTCCACACACCTGTTTTAAATCTTTTATTTTATTTTATTTTATTTTATTTTTTATTATTTTATCTTTGTTTTCTTTTACTTAAAATATATCTAATGGGATATTTACTTATTTAAATTTATTAAAATAGTTTGAACTTAATTAAGTTAATTAAGTTATATTAATGGGTTAATCTTATAATATATTATAAGGGTTAAACTTATAAGAATTATAATTGTAGTTAATGTAAGAGTGATTAATTAATTAATGTTAATTGATTAAGTAAAGAGAATTGATCTATGTAAATTAATTCTAATGATTAATAAATTGATAATTTATGAGACGAAGAGTATTATTGATGATAATATAAGAGCGATTAATCTGAGTGGTGCCTATTGATATACAGATGGGTTTGATGCTTGATTATACACACAAGTTAGAGTAATTTATGACTACAGTGTAGCGCTAACATAGCTAGCAAGGTGAGAGAGTTTCTAGGATTCATGAACGAAGTTACCAAGCCTAGAGGATTTTGACCCTGACCCTTAGCCACTTACCTTATAGGAGTAATGTCTATTTACAGACAAGTATAAAGAACTTACACCTAACCCTATGTTTGCAAGTATAAGTTTGAGAAATATGTAGAATGCCTTAAACTCTTTCCTAATAAGCATTTGGATTAATGCAGATTCAATTATTCAAGATGGTTAGGACTCAGGGAAATCAAGGTCATGGGGCATCATCGCAAGGACCACCAACGTCGACCCTGCGACCACCATCACTTGAAATAGCTCCCATTTTGCGCTCCTTGGAGGCTATTAATGAGACATTAAAGGGATTCCAATCAGCAGATGTCAAAGTGGAACCCCCACCATCTGGAGTGGGTAAACCTGAAGCGTCAAGGGACTCGGAGGGACAGCCTCCACCAGGGGACATCATCAGAGAACTACAGAAGATCAAACTCCCATAGTTTACTAGGGGTCGTGCAAGTGAACGTACAGAGGCATGGTTGGAAGGAATGATGTGATATTTTGCGTTAAGAGACTATGCTTCCACACCAAAGGCGAAGATATAGCGATATTTCAGTTGAGGGACGGTTCCTTGAACTGGTGGGGTAATTTGGAGAGGCAGTTGCACCTTACCCCAGACACCATATCATGGGAGATTTTTTAGGAAAGGTTCTGGAGGAAATATTTTCCTGCTTACTACGAGGAACAACAGGTAGGAGCATTGCATGCCCTGGTTCAGAGAAACAGGACCGTGGAAGAGTATAAGATCAGGTTCATGGAATTAGTGAAATATGTCTCATACATGGATACCGATAAACGACGGGAAAAATGTGTTGTGTACGGCTTAAACCCTAAGATAAGGGTCATGGTACGGATGTGGAAACCATCGTCAGTAGATGAAGTAGTTGAAAATGTTTGTTACATGGAGGAGCATATGAGCTTAAACAAAGTATGAGATCAATCATTCCACAACATTGTGGATTCGTGGGGAATTCCCCTAAGACCTTCTCCAGGGGAGGAATCTATAGGCCACCTCCTTATGGAAATAGAGTCACACCTAAAGCAGTACAACAGGTATTTTAATGGAAGCAAGTGCAACATCCCACTCATCGCCAACGACGCAGGCAGGTCCACGACCTTCTCAGGGAGCAGCAAGTAGGGGAAGGGGATCTAGGGGAAGGAACTCATTTCAAAGGCCTTCATAGGGAAGCACCCAGGTTCCATCCTGGGTTACTTGTTGGGGGTGTGGAGGACCTCATTACCAATGTGATTGTCCAGAGTCATAAGCAGGCTTTGTGCATAAAGAAGGAAAGGCCCCGATGGGAAGAGAAGGTAGTAGCCACCATATTTATGCAGTGGTTAATAACATCTAGGTAGAGCATCAATCCACTGCGGTGGAGTCATCGGGTACGCTAAATCATGTCAATGTTGAGATTTTATTCTTAACATTGAACCTATGTCATTTATAATATCCTAGTTGGATGAATGTCATTCAAACTGTCTTGAACCTATCGTCTAGGACATGAGACACTAAAGAGTGGATTGCATGGTGAGGAAATCCAAGCCACTATTTTCCTTCAAGGATATAGTAGATAAAAATTTGGTGTAGTTAATTAAAAATTACATAATTTTGTAAAAAATGAGCACGAGGAGGTGAAACAAAAGATGTGATCATGCACCTATGATAAAGACGAATAGACTTTAGCTACCAAGATTAAGCACTTTCTCAAGGTGGAGGAACTCTTATAGGATTAGGGAGCTCAAATGAAATCTATATTTCAGTAGATTAAATTAGGGGATATGCATACCAAGGCCTTTTCTAAATCCCTAGCCACCAGAGATGCTTTATAAAAAAATAAATCCATCTAGACATCTCATTAGAACTAAATCTATTTATAAAGAATTTAATTTGTTATTCATTATTGTATAGTATTTTAAATTCAATTAGGTTTAATGGAGGAATGAATTGAATATTTTCATACATGGCTTGATGTTGTCCCATGTAGACTCTCTCTTGAGCACAAACAACTATGTGAGTGAGAGTGGAGGTTAGATGATTTGTCGGTCACATTAAAAGAGATAGTGGTGAATAAGTCATCAAGGATTAATGGCTCTCATGTGAAATTTATAAGGCCACATGGGATTTTCTAGGTCTTAAACTCCTCTGTGTTTACAAAAAAAACCAAGGATAAGTACTCTCTTATATAGTAAATCTACAAGGGGTTGATCAAGTTCAATTATAATCCTACCAATATTGATAATATTTCTAGGTAGAGGCTTATCACTCTCCTCAATGTCCCTTATAAACATTTTACTAAATCTTTAGCCTTGAGAATTAGGCATATCGTTTATGTGATCATTTGTCAAGAGCATGCTAGCTTCATATGAGTGAAATTCATACTATATCATATAATTGTAATTTGGGAAAGTATGGAAGGGACTAGATTCATAATCCTTAATTCTTTATTTATCAAGATGGATTTTAAAAAAGCTTACGATAGGGTGCATTGGTCTTTAATTTTGTCCATAATTCAAGCTCTTGCCTTTGGCAATCATTCTAGAAACATTATTGAATTATCTTTATGAATGCTATTGTTTTTCTTTCCATTAATCAAGTTAAATCTAAAGATTTTGGTATGTTCAATTTGATTAAGCAAGGATGTCCCCTTTCCCCAACCTTGTATGAGTTTTTAGTTAAATCCTTTAGCTATGTTACTCATCATAAAATGTTCACAAATTGATGAAGGGTATGCTTCTACCAGGGCTTGAGGATAAGCAAATAGACAATGGTCATTTTACCAATGATTCCTTTCTAACTCTATTAGAGGATAATTGATATGTGTATAATAATTTGGACTGCATTCCCCTCTTCTATGATGCCTCTAGTCATAAGATAAAGAAGGAAAAAACACTGTGTTTTTGTTACATCCATAGTGATATGCATGACTCATTGGAATCTAAGGATGTACTTTATGGATTAAACTAGGACAAATATTTTCAATTATCAGGGATCCTTTTTCCTTCCAAGTTTCACCCAAAGATATAATTTGGGATAGGGATATGATACATAGGACTGAAGGAAAGATAGAGAAATGAGTCATAAGGATATTATCTTTGGATACTAAGTTTCAGGTCTACACTAAACATTAGAAACCACTCATGTGTACTACTCCTCATGTCGGGTTCAATCCCAAAGTTCCTACTTGAGATTAGACAAGCTTCTCATGAAATTCCTTTGGTCAAATACTCATGGTAAGGTGGGCTTCCACAATGTAAATTGTGACATGTGTTTCCTTCCTAGGGATTGGGGTGGTCTTGGGATCATTCATAGCTACACTTAGGTGCATGCCCTTTGAGGAAAATGGATCATTCAATCCACTATGGGTAATAAGGACTGGAAATTTATTCTTTGAAATGACATTGCCAAGGGAGCCTCCCTTGGTATTACATATTGGGGAACCTCAATATGAAAACTATGCATGTCATTCCTCATGTAGATATAGTAAACTCCTTTGCATATAAAGAGAATTTGGAAATCTTGTGAATCTTTCATTAAGCTTTGCCTCAAGTGGAGAGGAAACTCCCTTAGATTAGGGTTCTTGTTCCATGATCATGTGCTATGGTGATCATTTATGGCGCTTTATAATAAAAATTATTTATCATCATCTACTTGGTTCTTAGCTAGACACTTGTTCAAAAGAGGCTTATAGAAGGTTGTTAAGCTACTTGATTTCCATGCTAGAGATTGGAAGCATCAACTTATACCGAAAATGGAATTTAGGCTTATCACTCTTAACAGGTTGATCTTGGAAAGAGTCAAAATCCTTATTCATGTAGCACAAAAATTAGGTTGAAGCACCACACTACCACACACATAGTCTAACCACCACTATGAGAGAAGAGGAAGGGAGAGGAGTCACCACTTGGTTCTTGAAGGAAACTAATAATTGGAAATGGGTGAACAATTTGGGAAAAAGGGAAATCCCCTAAGTTATTGAATCTTGTTTAATGTTGCAATTAGGTTTGGTTGCATTGAGAGGGTAACTCACTTAGGTTTCAATGGATTTGATAGTTATAAAATAAATGAAAGAAAAGAAATGTAACTATGAAATCAAGGAACATAAATAAAATACCAAAAGAAAGAGAGAAGAGATGGAAAGAACACACTTGAGAAAAGTAGGGATGGTGACAACTTTTGAAGACCAACAAGAGGTGAGCCTCTCACCATGCTTCGAAACACCAAGATCCTAATTGTGATGTACTTGAAAAAAGCATCTCCAAAGCAATATAAAATATATACAAGAAAACCAATTTACCTTGCAAGTAATAAAAATATATTACTAAACAATTGAATATCTGGTGTGCCCTCAGTGGTGAGGTGCTCTTCTTATAAATTGTGCATTGGAAGACCTCATTAGAGAGAGATCGAGAGGATTCGAGAGAGACAAAAGGTAAAACAACAAGGGGTTGATCCAAGAGAGAGAGAGAAATGATGAGGGGAAACCTCTGTTATAAAAGGTTTGATGTTTGAGATAGTAGGTCTAGGAAGCCTAAGTGCTTGAGGGAAATGAGAAAGAGGTTTAATGAAAAAATCCGATAGAGTAAAAATTCTTTTTTGAAACTTAGGTTTTGGACTCTACAACAATACAAAATGGGGGCTATTTAGACAAGGATACCGCACAAATCAGAGGTTAAAAGTACAAAAAATAGTCGTTGAAGAAAATAAATTCCCTCTGACTATTGATTTGACTGAGGCATGTGTTGGTCTTAGGCCAATCCATGAGTTCTTTTATCTGAAAATGGCTCTCTTGTTTGTTGGTTTGAGGGAGATAGATGTGAATGACCCTATGAAACCCACAGATAGCATGCTAGAGACAAATTAGGAAGTGGGGATACATCTTTGACTGTATCAACCCTTATGTTCACCCGCAATGGATATAAGAATGTTTAGAATCTTGAAAAGGTATATCTAACTAACCAAGATTTACCAAATGAATAACACATGTTGAGGTTGATCTAAGGGAGGAAATGTATATCCAAATGTGGTATAAGTAAAGAAACCAAAAAGGGATAAACAAGACCAACTAATTATCTATGAAATGACACCACAGAGACCTTTCTTAGGCACCAGACATCAAATAGGGAAAATGCATTCAAACACCCGGGCCTAAGCAAGGAACTAAGCTAGGGAGGACCATCATCACATAGAAAAATTTCATGGAATATGGGGAAATCGTGTCATCTTTGGGAATTGAGTGTGTGGAAACACTATGTCCGTAATCCATACATACAACTCCAAACAATATTTTCATTAAAATATGACTTTATCCCCCTTTTGCTTGGTGGAGGGACCATCATTTGATCATGTATAAGGCCTTTAAGAAGTATAATATTGTTGACGAATATCAACAGTTTGTCCAAAGGAAATCCTTGATATAATAATTCAAAATACTTAACACCTCAGGTCTAAATAGAGGACCTGACTATTTTGAATCTCTTCATTGTGGAATCCTTTCATTGAGGTAAAGAAGGAAATCTTTGTCTATTTCCTCATGATGGGAGGCCTTTCTCTTGACCGTAAGGTGTAGCACATGGGGATTTATTAATCCAAGTATCCTTATATGGAAATAATGATGTCCTTAATCTTGTCTTTTGGTTTTGTGAATTTGCTCATTTAGCCTAGGGATGGGTTTACCTTCTATGTAGGAAAATATTCTCCATTCAAATTATTTGGAAAGAAACCCTCTTAGGTGATAGGCTTCCTTTGACCATTGAAGTTTGAGCATTTTGGTAGCTTCTTTGTACTAAAATTTTATTTTTTATCTCAATGGATTTTTATTTAAGGGTGTTAAGCTTGAAAGCAAGTTCACCTAGTTTGATGGCACAATGATATGTTAAGGGAGAGAGAGTAATCAAAGGCTTAGAAACACAGATAAATATCAAAGGAATTTATACATGGGGAGCAGCCCCAAAGAGGTTTCAGTCAAGGGGAGCAGCCCCAAAGGGAGATACCCTTTTCCATTGACATCAAAGGGGGGCAGATAGAAACATTGATGAGGAGTATGAGCATGAATGTTATCATAACTAAGTTTTGTCATCAATGTTGGTGTTGCCATCAATGCCAAAGGGGGAGATTGTCATATAATTGGCTTAGGTTGATGGACAATTGGTTTAGATTGTTGGTTGTCATTGATGTCAACCATTAGAGATTGATGTCAACCCTTGGAAGAAGTCTGGTAGTGAATTTTGGTAGCACAAAGGTATGGGTAAGGGACCCGAGTTTGTTTGAGGTATAAAGGCAGGAAGATCAGTGAATATGAAGGTAAGACTATTCTATATGGATATTACATGTCATTCCATTTCTGATGATATGTGAAACGTCACATAACTCCTCACAGTTAGAGATTTATGGCCATGTGAAGTTGGAGAACCCTCATGAGTTGTTTAGAATATCATAGAAGGTCAAAGAAGTCAACTATTCTAGAAGCTCCTAGAAGAAGTGTACTAATCGAATTGATGGTAACTAGGAGTTAATCATGGGTATAGTTGTTGCATTAAGAAAATAATTAAAAATAAATTAGTTGTAACAAGAAGTTGTGAGTTTGGTAATTATGGTAAAGTAGTTGTGATGAGAATATTGACTAGTCAAAGTGATTGACCAATAAATAAATTAAATAATAAAGTGGTTGCAACAAGAAGTTAGTTAAGGGCAAAGAAGTTATGAATTGACTAATTATAGACAATTTAGTTGCAACAAGAAGTTGTTAGTGAAGAGAAATTATTTAAATAATAAAGTAGTCAAAGTGGTTGAAAAGAGAAATTATTTAAATAATAAAGTGGTTGCAACAAGAAGTGGTGAGTTTACTATTTATATATAAGTCTAAGTGGTTGAAAAATAAATTATTTAAATAATAAAGTTAGTTGCAACTGGAAGTGGAGAACTTATTATTTGTGAATAAAGTGGTTGTAAGTGGACAAGTGGTTAGAAGTGGGTTAGCCCTAAAAGAAGGAAAGTGGGTTAAGTTGGTTAGAAGGTAACTCCTTGAGGAAGATACATGGAAGTATAAATAAGAGAGAAATGCTCTCCCATTAACACCTATTGAATATAAGAAAAAGTGTGGTAGAAAAATTGCGGCAGGAAAAGTGCGGCAAAAAAATTGTTGCAGGAAAAGTGCAGCAAAAATATTGCGGCAAGCAAAGTGTAGCAGAAAAAGTGTGGCAGAAAAATCACGGCAGAAAAAGTGTGGCAGAAAAATCACGGCAAGAAAAGTGCGACAGAAAAAGTGCGGTAGAAAAACCTCGGCAGAAAAATCACAGTAGAAAAACCGCGGGAGGAGAACGCTACAAGAAGAAAAAGGTATGGTTTTCATGTGTAGTGTTGAATCTATGAATCCGGTTTAGGGTTTTCCTTGTAAATTTGTTGGATGC
Organism: Picea sitchensis; assembly: GCA_010110895.2. Classification (NCBI taxonomy): domain Eukaryota; kingdom Viridiplantae; phylum Streptophyta; class Pinopsida; order Pinales; family Pinaceae; genus Picea; species Picea sitchensis. Next base: position 47,711 of record SNQJ01S0063260.1, read on the forward strand.
CCTCTTGGAAGTTTAGGGTTTGTTGTAGATTTGATCTAAGATAGATCTACTCAAGTTTAGTATTGGTTCATGTTTGAGGGCTTTTGGTTGAGGTATGTTGTTAAAGTTATTGGTAGAGATGGAGGTTGCATAACAGTGAGATTGTGGCACATGGTTGATGTGAGAATTTATGGTATTTGATTTATGGAGAGTGTGGTGCATTGGTAGAGGTATCTTGTTTGTTATCTTGGTGTATGTTATTGGTATATGGTAGAGGTATATGATTGGGTACATGGATGAGATACATACTTGAAATACATGGTGATCTTGATACATATTGTTGAGACATAGTTTGGTTTGTTGTTGATACATGATTGGTACATGTTGTTGGTTATTTTTGTATAGTGTTGATGTACATGATTGATGTGCATTGTTAGCACGTGGTTTGACTGATATTCTTGTGATTTTGGGTATGAGATCTATGTTATCATATCTTATATATCAAGGAGAGTATTGGTACATGTTGTTGGTATATTTATTTTTGTTGGTACAGGAAAGGCACAGGTACAGGTTGGTTACATAACAGTGGCACAGGTTTATTACAAGTAAGTGGCACAAATTGGTACAGGTTTACAGCAGTATATCTCACAGTGACAATGTGACAATGGTTCCATCATTCTACTTATATTTCAGGGTGGTTGGACGAGGCAAGGATAGGTGGTTGTAGCCACCTTCCGATTGTAGCTGGAGAACATAAGGAGTTGTAGCCTCCTTCTAGTTGTAGCCAGAGAATTGGGGAGTTGGAGCTTCCCTCGAGTTATAACCTGAGAAACTAGGGGGTCAGAGCCTCCTTCCAGTTGTAGTTGGAGAATTGGAAGTTGGTGCTTCCTTGAATGTAATTCTTAACATATAAGAAAAGCATTTTGTGGTTTTCTTCTGCATTGGGTTTCCACATAAATATTACTGTATTGTGCATTGTGTGAATGTGTTTGTTGTTTATTATGCATCGATGAATGTTAATTCTTATGATACAGTAAGATATTGATGATAAACATATGAACATGGTTGAATAAGTAAAAGAATATACATTGTGGTTTAAAT
>SNQJ01S0063261.1:0-13001 GCA_010110895.2 Picea sitchensis
TAGCAATAGTAAAACATCCTGTCATCAATCATGACGCATCATCATCAAGGTTAAGTGGTTCATCATCATAAGAATCCAGATCACTTGCGAGCAAGTGTCCTCAAAGAACAAGTTTGTCAGTGCGCCAGAGCGGGATGTTACAGGAATCCATTCAAAAATATAGTAGGAGTTCCTAAATAAATTCCCTTGGTGATAGAGAGCATAATATGATTGACTAGGTTGGATGTAATTTATTCAAAAATATAAAAAACACCTAACAATTCCATCTTTTCCCTCATCGTTGTCTGATCGATGGATGTACATACCTAATTATTTGGATCTCTCCATTATAGTGTTGGGATGTAATTCCTCGTATTTGTGGGAGTTTGACAACATTATCATTCACACTCATGTAATGTGGTTTTGAGCCATTGATTCTCCCTCTTATCGTGGGACCTACTAATAAATATATGAGTTGTAATTAATACCTTGACATCGATATAGAGTGCCATAATGCTAAGTATAGTTCAAAATCAGAGAAGTTGTAACACCTCTATTTCCCCCAACTTGTAATTAATCATAAAATAGGATTTACCATGCTAAGGCATGTGGACAGTGTAAATGTATTGATGTTTGAGTTGCCAATAACTGACTGTGGGGGTGAAGACTTGAAAGTAATGGCCATGATATCACTAGAAGAAAGAATGTGAAAACTATAAGGGAGGGTCATTATATCAAATAACCCCAAATTCCCTTGATGAGGAGAATAAATCTCCTTCAGATCCCAAGGAGAGAAATCAGTTAATAAAGAAAGGACCCATGGTTGAATTATCAACCACTCCCATGAATGGAAGCATGGCCAAAACTGCAGAATATCAGCTTGAAGTACCACTAGGTATGACAAGCCAAGCTGACTAGAGTTCCCTTCTAACGGAAGGAACATGATGGGTCGAGAAGCATCCTGGAAGAAAGATATAGAAATGGATAAGGAGAATGCATAGAGATCTCCGGTGGATAATGAAAAGAAGGTCACGAGCTTCATGTTGAGGGAGCATCTGATAAACCTTCCTGAGGCCATAACAGAGAACGAAATCTCTAAAAGTTTGCAGAGAACAGAACCCGAATAGAAGATGAAACAGAGAAAGTGTCCTTGAGAAATGCAAGAGTTCCTTGGTGATATCATGGCTTGGCACGGGGGTTTCCATAGTGATAATAATGAATGCCTATGATCCTATGGTTGGGTGGAAGGATGAACACCCACAGTCAGTTAGTTGGATACCACCTGTAATAGATAAGTAATCACATATCTTGTGTATTTAAGTGGTATTGTGAATTAAAGTTGGATATCATATGAATGTTGCAGGGATAGATATGTTTGCATAATGATTTATAATGCATCTCGTTTTGGTGTCTTCTTGATTTTATAATTAGGCAAGTAGGAAATTATATGGATGCGATATGTTTTATACTCATAAATTATTGTGTCCCATGGGGGCTTAAGCTAGAGCCACGAACTATGAGTTCGTCGACCTTGGACATAGTTTCATGTATGCATGTCGACCCTCCTAGTCATTCTGAGTCCCTTGGAGGACAGAGTCTGTTAAATCTCAGGAGAGATAGTGAACGTATGGACAGGTTCTCTGCGAGGAAAAAAGAGACCGAGAACCACTTAAGTTCTAGAGTTGAGGAATGAACGTAAGGGGTGCGCGGAAGGATTCTTCCAAGTGTTATGTTCTAGAGAAAGAGTACAAAGATATTAATCCTTTTAGAGATAACAAAGCTCAGGAAGAGTAGTGATATTGAAGTATCGAAAGGGAAGGCTCCTTTGTTCAGATGACGAATGAACAAGAAACTATTTGGAAAGAGCTAAGGTCTGTTGTGATCGTTGGATACGGAAAGGAGTGCGGGAGTTAACCCCTTGAGTCCTCCGGACTTCGAGAGTTTGAAGAACTATGAGTTCATCATAAGGGATGTAAAAATCCCTGAAGTCTTGAAGTTAATATGGACTGTGGATCTATGAATCCATCGGGATCCTTCTCGACCATTGATCTATGAGATTTAGAGTCTGCACTTCGGAAGAGTCGCATGCTGGAGTGACCAAAACCATGAAGGTGGAGTTATAGAGAACTTAGGAGACACTCACAAAGTTACCAAACACTCTGCATATTAGTAAGGAGTTCTTGAGTGAAAGTTGCCAGGAGGGCACAAATATCCCTTCGAGGAATAGAAGGGACAAAGACCTTCGAGGTCCGAGCAGTTGAAGCTCATAAGAGATAATCATTTTTCAGAAGTGCATATGAGGTCCAAGAGATGGACTTCTAGGAGGAACAAAGGACGAGGCTTTTGAATACTTAAAAAATACTCTAAGCTAGAGGAAGTCGAAAGCTTAGGAGGAGGAGAGACAACAACCATTAGATCAGTAGTGGAGAGGAGCCTGGACCATTAGATAAGCATCCAATGAAAAAAGGAAGCGCAAAGGAGAGGAACAGATCCCATCTAAGCATGAAGGACTAGTAACCATTGGATCCAGAAGTAAATGCACAAAACTTAACCCTTGTGTGCGCAAAAGAGTGGACTTGTCAAAGTCCCGAAGTCCCGAAGTAAATTGGGACCTCCCATCGTAAAGGAGGACAGGTGGCATAAGATCCACAAATTTGAAGGATTGTGGAAAACGAGGAGGACAAATAGCCAGAGTAAATCCTGGCCATTGATCACCACGGGGAATGCGTCAGCATATCAGTAATTATAGAGAAAGCACTTCGAGATTTTTCGATCGAGAGTTGAAACTCTCGAAGCCTAGAGAGTAGGAGCCCAAAAGTGAATATCAATCATCGGATCGAAAGGGACACGTGGTAGAGATCCATTATCCTTGGGTGAAAGTAAAGATTTATATTTGAGGTTCCCGAGTCTCGGAGAGCCGAAGGACTAAAGCGTCGAAGTGCCAAATCACTTAAGGGTCAAAGCATCGAAGTGTTGAAGGGTCGAAGGGCTGAAGCGTCGAAGATTCAAAGAGATCTAGACCGTCAAATCCAGAGGACAAGTGGCATGAATCTGTGGATTCTAGGTGAAGACCCAAAGTAAACATCAACCGTCAGATTGTCCAAAGTAGATCGGAACTGTCAGATCTAGAGGATAGGTGGCGTGAATCTTTGGATCCCGTGTGAAGATCCAAAGTAAAAATCAATCATCAGATCATCTGAAGTAGATCTGAACCGTTAGATATAGAGGACAGGTGTCGGGAATCTATGGATTCTAGGTGAAGACCCGAAGTAAACATTGATCGTTCGATAAACCTCAAGCGTCGGATTGCCAAAGTGAATCTGAGCTGTCAAATCAGCAGTTTCGGGAAATCCATTCGAGAGTTTCTCAGTTGAGATTTGAGATTCGCAAAGTCCTAAGTTTCAAAAATCTGAAGTGAATCTCAATAGTCCGATCATCCAAAGAAGATCTGAATCGTCATATGATATGAAGTAAATATCAAGCATCGGATTTCCAAAGTGAATCTGAGCCATTAGATCAATAGCTTTGGGAAGTCCATTCAAGAGTTTCTCAATTGAGATTTGAGATTCACAAAGTTCTAGGTCTTTGAAATCCGAAGTGAATCCCATTCGTCTGATCAACTGAAGAAGATCTGACTCTTCAGATCACTTGAAGTAAATCTCAAGCATTGGATCGTGAAGTTGAATTTGAGTTGTCAGATACTCTCTATTTAGGAGAAGGAAAGGTTTAAGAGTTGATAATTTTGAAGTACGAACTTCCAGAAATCCAAAGTAAATCTCAACCGTCCAATTAGCTGAAGTGAATCTGAGTCGTCAGATCGTCTGAAGTGAATATTAAGCGTCGGATCAGTTGAAGTGGATCTGAGCCGTCAAATCCAAGGGAGACGTGGAAAAAATATGAGAACTCTGAGTAAATATCTGAATTAATTCATATCCATCATATCCAAGGGAGACGTGGCAAAAAACTGAGAACTTCGGATAAATATCCAAAGTAATTCATAGTCGTCTGATCTAAGGGAGACATGGAGAAAATCTGTGGACTCCAAGTAAAGACCCGAAGTAATCCTCAATCGTCAGATCAAGAGGACATGCGTTAGGGGATTATATCCTCTAGATGAAATCCATTAGTAAAAAGGGTGAAGTTTGAGATTTGAGATCTCAAAAGTCCGAAACCCAAAGGAGGGTGAAGTTTGAGATTTGAGATCGAGAAGAGGGCCACAGGACCATTGATCTAGTTGAAAGTTCAACCACCCAAAGGAAAGGCAAGGCCATTGATCTAGTTGAAAGATCAACCACTTGAAGTAAAGGTGGGGTTGTTGATTAGGAGGAAAGGTGTCCGCATATCATCAACTCAAAAGATTGAAGTACGAAAGAGAGCAGGGTTTCAAGAGTTGAAACTCCTGAAACCCAAAATCATGAAGGAGATCTCATCCGTAGATTTTGCAAGAGGTTAGATGTGATCTGTAGGTCTGAGAGGGGTAGATATGAACTGCGAATTTTTGAAGTACTATCAAGATCGGGATATCGATGGTACCATAGCATTGCTAGGATAGGAGTTGCATGAATGTTAAAAATTTGAGGGCAGTGTTGGAACAGGGGTAGACCCAGGGTTCAAGTCTAACAACGCACCAACAAAACCCTAACTAACGGCCCTTTCGGAAACACCTACAAAGCAGATGAAGTCTCACCCAAGGAAGAGGAAGGGGGAGTTGCAAGACTCAAGTGTCTACAACCTAGCTGGGACACAGATCTGTGATCACAATACTTAACAGAGCACTTAGCAATTAACATTCATTAGTGTTTAACCCTTTATTCACATCGCAGGTAAAACCCTAATTATAGAACAACACAATATTCAGCAAGATCTAACACATCCAAGAACATAGCACATAGAAATAGATCAGATCTAGCATTTATTCATATCAATAAGCACTAAGCTACTACATCAGATGCATCTAACATACATAAATATTCAATACTAAGCATAAATCACATCAATAACACAAAGAAATCATAACATAGGATATACGTGGTTCACCCCAGTGTGGGGCTACGTCCACCAACTCTTCGTCTTCTTTATTATATTCTTTTAATCCTCTTACATGCACAGAGCCATAAAACCCACTCTGCATAGGAAAAAATATCTGTGTGCACCTCGCCATATCCTCCTTCCCCAAGTTTGGCACAACACAGATGCTTCTTACAATCACTTGCACTTAGCTTTGTAAGTTCTCGATACACAGTATGCACAAAGCATTCACAACTATTGGCACTTAGCTTTATGGCTTACAACTAAATATTTCTTACATCGCCTAACTATTTATTTATACCTTACAAAAGGGCATAAGCATGGGTAAAACCATGGGTTGACAGCCCATACCCATTACATAAACCCTAAACCCAAAATTCCCACAAAAATGGGCAAGATCCCATGATCTTCGCTTCGCCTGGGTGCTCCATATTTGACCAGCCCGTCGAAGTCCCAAAAATGGTCAAACACGACCAAGGTTATCCAAAACTTGGTCGAGGGCCAACAGGCCCCCAACACTCACCTGTGACGCGTCCCGAGTCACTCTAATCTGGGAAATGTTTCTTTGATGGCCTCAAGATTAGCTCAAGCTGCCTCGACTTGCTGCTTCGCCAGAGCCTCCTGCTCGACGAATTCCTGAATGAACTTTTCAGTGATAGGTCCTTCCAAGCATTGTTCCATTGAGGTGACCACTTTTTACAGCTGTGCACCTTGTCCCTCGATCTCCTCAAAAAGTATGTAGGCTTCATCCTGTACCAGTTGGAGTCTCTGGTTCACTTCCATGACTTTACTCTGGATGGCATGGACCTGATGCTGAACTGTGCGCTAATCTTATGACCTTTTCATCTTCTCTACTGCTGACAGTACCTTCAACTATGCTTTCACTGTCGCTTCTTGTTGCTTTTCTTCATGGAGCTATGACTCCAATGTACTTAGTTCTGGGTCCTCTGCAAAGCGCTCGTAAGTTTGCACACTTCGATTGCTGAGTTTATTGCATTCTAAGGCCAATGCCTTGATTCTTTCGACTTCTCTCATGGAATTTTCTTCTCTCTGATATAGCACTTATTGTGGAGTGCTTGGAACAACTTGAAATTCTAGTTCTTCTACTCTTGCTTGAAGCTACTGAATGGCTTCAGCGATCTTCCCTACTTGGTTCTCAATTGTTTCCTCTTCCATCTGTGCTAGGCCCGACATAGAGAGAAGTTTTCTAGTGACTTCTTCTTTGACTCCAATCTTCTCTGTGAGCATTTGTTCTTTTTCCTTCTGGATCTACACTCTATCCTCTACAAACTTCACTTGGAGGTCATCTTTTTCTTGCTGCACAACCCAATGTTTCTCTAAGGCTTCCTCCTTTTCTTTCTTTAATTCCTCTGTGGCATTTTCTTTTTCCTCTTGTACTCGACGAAGGTGAGCCTCTATCGAATCTGCTAATCTGTGTAGCTGGGCAAGCTTATATCCTACTTCTATGCTCCCTGATGAAAATGGTGCAGTAGACACTGGGAAGCTCGAATAAAGAGCGTGTTGTACCCCTGTGAGCTCCACCTCGATCCTGTCAAACATTGTCTCCTGTTTGTCTTCGCTCCACTAAAAAAATTCCTCTGAGGTATCTGATATAGTGACAATGATAAGGTCAATATCATCCACCATGAGCACAGTTTGTAATGGAGGTTTATTGGCTCGTGACTTCTTCCGTGCTGAGGGTTTCTTTGGGGAAACCTTTGTTTTCTTCGATGTCTCAGCCTCTGTAAGGGGATATTTCAGTAGTGTCACTTCACCCTATTTCTTCTTGTCTTCTTCCCCTTCATCTTCCTACTTTTGGTCTACTTCGTCATCTCCTCCTCCTCCAAGTGACTCTGACACAGTTTCCTCCGATGCACTATTTATTTACTGCACCTCTTCCTTATTTTTATTCTTACTACTGCTAGGTCCATCATACTCTTCTCGAGTGGCTATAGGACTTCCGATGAGTTCGGGTTCGGAGAGTTCCATTTGTTTGACTGGTACCAGTAATTATGCAGGCCATTCCTTGGTTATTTCTTCCATATCTTCCTCGGTGAGTTTGTAGTAGGACTGGAGCTCTTCCTTGTGTTCGTCCCCACGCATAGTGATGTAAATGAAATGTCTGTCAGCATGAAAATTTTCTATTGGCCTAAACCTATGAAGTGTATCCGACATCATGCGAGGGAAGGATTCAATGGATCTCTTCAGGTGCAAGTAGTAGGTGTGGAACACCACATTTGACTGTCACTTCTTCACTATGTCGCTCGAATAGCAGAGGGTAGTGAGCCTCGCAACTAGTGTTTCAGACATCTCAACTTCCAGGAAGGTCGATCCCTGTGGCATTTCCCAAGCGATGAAGGCAACAAGAATCAACAACTAACTGAAGTGAAACTCATAGCCCTAGTCCTATGCTTCTCGACAATCCTGCTCCAAATGGTTGATGAGGTAGCTCATCAGTTCATCTATAACCCTTCAACTCATTTTCTTGCGAGGTTGATGACAAACCCCATGACCTGCATTAGTCTATTCTTTGCGATGAGCTTACCAGCGATCAACTGGAAATTTAGGCACACTATGCCATTTGGATGGAGGCTACCTTATAACTCTGCTTTCCTTTCTCTACATCACCATAGGTGTCTTTTATTCTCCACGCCACGATGCGATATGCAACCTTCCCTGGATAAAAATCCTGAGGGTTCGGTCCTTGCACACTCAATCCAGTGATCTGATGGCTCAACGCTAGATCTACAGTGATGCGTCTATCCAACCAAAGGTAACCTCCATGGTAGAATGAAATGTGGAGTTTAATGCACACGTTAACCTCCTGATGTCTGCTGAAGTGTGGTAACTTCATCACATTGAGGATTGTTGATCTTGTCATGTCCATGGTCCACGACTAGGGGATTGTCTTCAATTTCTCGTTTGTTGTCTTGGTCAAGTACTTGTGTGGTGCGAGCATGCCATAGTTATTGCGATCTCCTAAGTTGAAGTCACTGATCTTCAGTGTCAGAAAATGTCCTAACTGTGGTCCAACTGCACGTATCCCCTTTGAGAGGTATGAAGTGATCAATGTATAGTCGAAGTGCCTTGAGACGCTATCACGACTAACCACGCCAGCCAGAGGCAAGATATAGTCGGGTAGGATCGACGAGATGAGATTTGTATTCACCAAGTCATCACGATGCTTGCTTCTCTTCTCTGTCACAGTTTGGGAGGGCCCATATTGACGTCCAGTGGATGGGGATGCTTGCACTCCTCTCGTTGATGAGGCATGTGCTCTGGCGGACATGACCTTCTCAGCCATGAGGTCTATGAGGATTTCTTCAATGAATTTATCTAATGCACTAAGGTCGTCCAACATGCACACTCTAGATTAGATAGCTCGAGTAAGTGGAAAAATACTGAAGGTAAATGAAATGGGTGGTGAGGTCTCAATAAGCACTGCGCGAAAGTATTTAGTTCTCTATGGGCTCAGATAATCACAATTGGAAAAAGTGTCCATGGTAAGATATTCGATGGGTTAAATAGACAACATTGTAACAGACTCCTCTAATGGGCAATAATGGCTCAGTCAATACAATTCTAGTTGTTATGGCACGGTCCCAACAATCCAATGGTGAACGTTCTGGCAATAACTGCGTTTCTAGCCATTTTGGAGTGTTATTCTAACGGTTGGGATGCCTCCAATGGTCATATTTCTTCACCATGGTGAAGTCCCAATCTGCGCTGTTTGTCGAGGTTCAAGTTCTGCAAACCTTCCTTCTACGAAGTCCTCTCTGGAACCTCCTGCAATTTTTCTAGCTTCGTTTTCTTCTTACTGAGATTTCTTTCTTTCTTCCCTGTGATCTGTGTCTCTAGATTCCTCTTTCCATTCTTCTTTTTATCTACTCTTAGTATAGTAACTTCGCACTGTTGAGGATCTTTCACAAGGTTCGAGGATACTACTTCTTATCTTACTGTTTCTGGAGTAGGTCCTCTACTCTCCTACATGGATAGGTTCTTTAAGCCTTCTTGAGTTCTTTCAACTTCAATAGGCAAGTCTCTGGCCCTCAGTTGCTTTGAATTGTCCTCATGTTCTTCTATTAAGCATGTTATTCTTATAGCCATGAAATCCCTTAATTCTTTCTTTTTCTATTCTATAGCTTCCTCTTCTTCTTTCCTTCAAGTCTGATCTCTCTCAATCCAAGTTATTCCTAACAAAAGTGAAAAAGGAGCTTTGTTCTCAAGAAACTTAATGACCTCGAATTCTTCTTCTGTCGAAGTTCCATGAGCACTCATAGGTACATGAGTAAGTCTTCCACATAGGGTTATCAACTTTCTTTTAAGCAATCCTATTCCTCCCAATGAAGGAACCATAGCAAGCTTTCCTAAGATTTCCCAAGTACTTTCTATCATAATGTTCACCTGTGTTTCTGCATCCAATACATAGTCTATGTCGAAGTCTCCTATTCTTGTTTCTATGCACTCTTTCTCTTTTAAGATCTCTGGTAAACTGATGTCTCTGTGACCATTCCGTGTTTCTTTCATCTGCAATAATATAGCCTTTGATTCTTTTTGGTTTTTAGCATATTCTTAGTCTCTCGACCTTCCTCATGGTTTTCTTGTCTTATGTTCATCTTCTCAACTTTAGCAATAATTCTAGGGAAATCCAAAACTTCATGTCCAATAGCTTTACACCAAAGGCAAATAGGACCTCTACTAGGGCATTCCTTAGCAAGATGTCCCAGTCTTCTACAACTATAACAAAGAGTCAATCCTCTCTTTCTCTTAAACGATCCCAAACCTTTCCTATATTGCGTGTTGGGATCACAGTGATAGACCTGCAAAAAATTCTTTCTAGGATCCTGCATCCACTTGTTAGTCCAACAATTATTTCTATGCATAGGGATAACATATCTTTCACTATTTCTATCAGATCTATTCATATCATATCTTCTTTATTCTAGCTGTGCCCTAGTTTTCAGACTAGGAAACAATCTATAAAGCATACCCAGATTCATTCTTTCGAAACAAAAATTTCCACTTATCTTACCTTTATCAGAGCACAAAGCTTGAAAATCTTACCTCTTGTCTTCATATCGAGCTCCCTTCTTAGCACAGATCTTCACAACTCAAGTAGAATACTGTGCACTACAACAAAAGATCTACGCACATAGCTTTCTCTTTTCTTTAGTTCCCAACAATCATAGTTTTAGGTTCCAGCAATGGAACCATTTGTTGGCACAGGGGTAGACCCAGGGTTCAACTCTAGCAGTGCACCAACAAAACCCTGACTATTGGCCCTTTTGGAAACACCTGCAAAGAAGATGAAGTCTCACCTGAGGTAGAGGCAAGGGGGGTTGCAAGACTCAAGTGTCTACAACCTAGATGGGATACAGATCTGTGATCACAATAATTAACAGAGAACTTAGCAATTAACATTCATTAGTCTTTAACCCTTTATTCACATCGCAGGTAAAACCCTAATTACAAAACAACGCAGTATTCAACAAGATCTAACACATCCAAGCACTTAGAACATAGAAATAGATCAGATATAGCATTTATTCATATCACTAAGCACTAAGATACTACATCATATGCATCTAACATACATAAAGATTCAATTCTAATCATAAATCACATCAATTACATAAAGCAATCACAACACATGATATACGTGGTTCACCCCCAGCATGGGGCTACGTCCACCGACTTTTCATCTTATTTATTATATTATTTCAATCCTCTTACATGCACAGAACCACAAAACCCACTTTGCATAGGATAGTATATCTGTGCACACCTCGCCATATCCTCCTTCTCCGAGTTTAGCACAACACAGAGCCTTCTTATAATCACTTGCACTTAGCTTTGCAAGTTCTCGATACACAATATGCACAAAGCATTCACAAGTATTGGCACTTATCTCTTTGGATTACAACTGACTCTTGATTACATCGCCTAGATACTTATTTATACCTTACAAAAAGGCCTAAGCATGGGTAAACCCATGGGCTGACATCCCATACCCGTTAGATAAACCCTAAACCCAAAAACCCTCAAAAAGGGGCGAGATCTTATGATCTTCGCTTTGCCTGGGTGCTTCGTCTTTTACCTGCCTGTCAAAGTCCCAAAAATGGTCAAACATGACCAAGGTTATCCAAAACTTGGTCAAGGGCGAATAGGCGGGCCACAATTCAAACCATGGATTCAAAAATAGGACACGTGGATGCTCGAGGAGAATTGAAGGCCGAAAATAAGTTTGATTCAAACCTCCTTTGGCTGCATCCTCAATCACATAGTCCTGTAAGGTCATCGCCCAAGGTCACATCAAGAGGGCGCTTATCCAAAAAAGGAGCTAACACCTAGTACTCTGATATTTCATAGGGGAGTGAAAGGGAAGGTCGCGGGTGCCTTTAAACCTGCACCAATAAGCCAAAAGGTTCTGTGTTTAAATAAAAAACAAGACCATCAAGGTCTCAGAGAGTTTTTTGGATTCAGAATCAGATATCCTTGACCAGAAGGTCACACTGGTTCCCTGACTTCCCAAATTAGAAACCATGAATGGAGATTCTGTGCTTTAATAAAAGAGAAAAAATTTATTCCTCGTCGTGGGTGTGTTACAAATTGGTATCAGAGCATTTTTACAACACTTGGCTTTCTTCGGCTCATGTACAAGTCATGTAAGGACATATTTTTATCTACATTTACTCCTTGAGGAGAAGGACTGCATATTGAACCTGTGATTTTGGGAATTCTTGTTGAATTTCAGCAGAAGAATTTCTTTAGCCCTTTGTCAAAGTGATAACTACTCTTACCGGAGTAGGGATATGCTAATTAACATTTATAATAAGACTTGAATGTGGATAACTGAAGGTGGTAGGGTTTTGTCAAGAGCAAATGAAGCCCGAAGGATAGATGACCTAGTGTTCATAACACTACTTCTAAGCATGGGTAGTTGGAACTTCAGGCACTGATGATTGTGGATTATATAATGGTTAATACCTTTGTGGGCTTAAAGGAATATGATAGGATCAGGTAGGATCCTTGGCAGTTATAGTTACTTCTTTAAATTAAATTGGAGTATATAACTCCTCATGACCAGAGAAAAGTGAGATGGGAAGAATCCTATGGATGCTGAGGCAAGAAGATTTTCTTTCTAGACATTGTCGCATAAAGAGGAAAGTGACCCTGGTTGGTTATTTTCATAAGAGAATGCAACATCAATACGAGATATGACTGCGAGATTAGTCATGTAAGTGACAAAAATCTCAAACTAAAGGACAGTAATGATGAAATTAAACTATCAAGTGAATGCATGAGGTAAAAAGGTGCAAGAGATGCACCTACTTATACAAAAATGTGTATACATGATCATAAGGATGATTGGAAGATCCTTGGGAAAAGGATATAGAATCCTGATATGTCCATGTGTGTGAATGACATGGAAAAAGGTGCAAGCAATAATCTAGCATGATGAATACTTACATGTGTTCAATTATTCTTGAGTGCATGGGTTTAATGCATTGTGGAGCTTCCTAATATGAAGCCTGGTATTAATACCAGTTAGGTATGAATGATATTAAATGTGCAAGTTATGCACATGTATGATGTAAGAGTATAGTTATAGGTACAATATGGTTGCCATCATGAGTGAAATATAAAGAAATAATTACTCTTGTCTGGAATAAATGAATACTATAGATGCATGGTTGTCTCTATTCCGAAGAGTCATGAAAGTTTTGTTCCAAATAATAGCTTGAGGGGGAATGCATTCCCTTTCCTCAGGAAAATACTAATATAATTAGATAAAAAGGATAAATGAGAAAATATGCTATGTTGTCATAATAAGAGGCAAATGATTATGCGTTTAAGAATCACATGAGAAGGATTGTGAACAATCCTAAGTTGACTAATCTTAAAAGTAGAAATGTAGGTGGGTTGCAAAACATACCTATGACCGCTACAGACAGGTTTAGGATTATGAATATGGTTAAATACATCATGGATGT
>SNQJ01S0063261.1:13318-34229 GCA_010110895.2 Picea sitchensis
ATAAAGGAGTATGGTTGATTGATCAGGCTTGGTTGAAGCCATGTTAAGAAAAGGTAGTAAGGCCTTTAGAGATAACTCAGCTGGTCTGGAAAGCCCCAGACAGTGCAGAAAGAATTGGAAGAAAGGGAGAGTCCCTATCTCTTTTATTGTTATGTGTTATGTTCCCTCTAGAATGAGAAAGATGATTTACTAATAGAAGTAAATGTTTTGACACCAGAGTGATGAGGATTGTATTACTGCAGAAACCATTGAGAACTGTCAGTATTGCACTCATGAAAACATTAAGGATAATGTGATGAAGTGCATACAGATATGCTAGGACATGTCTGGAAATGTTTTATTAATTTAAATGCTACGGTACTTTCATTTTTAAATTAGATGACGACTAATGTGTTTATGATGTATGCCATGTGTAGAAAGAAATATATTGGAACTGTTGAGAAAGACAGTTGACAATATTGAAAAACCTTAATCAGAGGATGACTATGAGAAGGTTCTTATTGAAATATTGTTGAAGGTACTTTAAAATTCCCCATGGAGCATCACTGATGGGATAATATCAGAGGGGGTGCTAACAGCCAAAACCAATATAAAAATGTTCATGCCTATGTGGCACAAGGTATGAATGGATTGGGTAAAAATCCCTTCTGAAATGTTTTACGGTCTTAATGTTATGTATGGAACGTTGAAAGGAATTTGTATGCCTTGGATACCCAAGTAGGGTATGATTCAGGAAGGATAACCTGAATGATGGAGGTGTGAACCTCTGGTAGTAAAGACTGATTGTAATCCTCAAATGAATTCATGAACTGATATGTCATGAATACATGGACCAATCAAGGAACGATTGGAAACAAAAGTGCTCATAGATGGCATGCTTCATGGAATGCATTGAGGGAATGCATGTTGCATAAGATGGAAGACAATGGATTTTTCAGTGAGAAAGGATGACCTTCCAATGTTTTTCTTACATTATGTAAGTGTTAAAGGAAAACTAATCTAGGTGCCCATCAGTGTTGGCACCTTGATTGTTAATGGAGGAAGAATGCTTAAAGGCATTCATGTGAAACTTTTGAATTTCATGTGTACTAATTTGGGAATCGTGATCATCCTGTAGTTGAAAGCATAGTCCTACTGTAACAATGAATGAGAATGAATAAACCACATGGTGAAAATCCTGGCTAAGCTCCAACGCACCATGACAAAGTACTTGTTGTAAAGTGTGGGAAACTTAAAATTAATGCAAAGGTGCATTGGATATGAATGTGGCCACAAATTTTGGCACATTCATTAAGGGCAATTGATATCTGAATTACATTCTAAAAAATTTAGTAGGCTGAAATGATGCATAGGTAAGGGATGATGTATCCTTTTGCTTTGTATCATTGAATAGATGAAAATGACTTGAACTATTAGTATGCTTGATTTTGAAAAGGTAATGTGCATGAAAACTAACAATTTGTTTGGCTGAGGATTGTTGAAATTGCAAGAGGAAATGGGACTTGGATATGGCAGTATTGTAAGCCCATAAGGAAGACTAATTGCCTACAGAGACAAACTGCAAGGAATGGTATTTCCTTTCCAAGAAAGTGAATTTTATTGTTAGTATGCACAATTCTGAAATTGTTTGTGATGACGTTATAAAGGTGCAATACAATGTATGTGCATGGAAACTAACAATTTGTTTGGCTGATTGAAGTTGAAAGTGTAGGAAGCAAAGGAGTCTTGAATATGGCAGCATTGTAATCCATAAGGAATACCCACTACCTACTGATCCAAACCTCTATGGGAAGGAAAGTCCCAAAATTATGAATCTGTTTTCTGTGTGAAACAAATATGGAAACAAAATGTGGAATTTGGATATTTGTGGGTCACAAATTTATAAGAAAAATTTGAATTTAAAAATTATGATGATGTCTCATGAATTTTTATATGTCTGTGATACGAGTGAGAAATATTATAATCCGATCGCATGAAATAAAGACTGACTCAGGAGAAGGAGAGTAACCTTCGCCCCTATCTATGATTGAGTTGGGAGAAGGGGAGTAACCCTTGTCTCTAACTTTAGCTGAGCCGGAAGGATGTCAAACTATAAAAGAATGAAAAATGGCTACTGCTGAGCCATGAGAACCCCGTGGTAAGCCATGATTGCCTAGAATATATTGTGTTGAGGTAACACAAGCTGTAAGGATGCCTCAGCAGAGTAATTCTGAGGGATGCCTCGACTGTAAGACTCGACAGAGTCTCTTGAATTCTTTTCGTGTGAGAAAATCTTGGCAAGGAAAGATGGATCACCTGATGGAATGTACAGTAGAGAAGGGGATGCCTAAGCCTAGGCCTGGAGGGTGAGTGACCACAAGGAAGAGGAGACCTTAATAGTTCTTGTAAACTATTGATCAGGATCATGCACATGATGGTTAGTTCTTCCTGTGCAAGAAAACCTTGGGAAGGAAAGATCAATCACCCGAGAGACTGTATAGTAGAGAAGGGGATGCTTGAGCCTGGGCTTGGAGGGTGAGTGATCATAAGGAAGATGAAACCATGATAGTTATTGTAAACTATTGAATTGGGATCATTCCCCCAATGGGTATGTCAAGGAAAAACAACGAGCATAGATAACAAAACAACCATGTGGATACAAATCCACAAACTATGCAGATAATTATTGTGCTAAGATTATGAAATTTTCCTAGAAATTTTTTTTATGCAATGTTTTCGCATAAGACTATGATTAACGTGCTTGTTGTCCAAGAATTATTGAAAGTAGGTGACCAATATTAAAGGTCTGAAAAAAGGACCTGAACAAGGAAGAAGGATCAGGATTTTTGAAACAGCTGAATGAGATAGGCATGATAGGTGTTTTGAAAAAGAACACCAAGGACGGTGTTCCTTTAAGGGGGAGTGAATTGTTACACCCCTGTTTCCCCCATCTTGTAATTAATCATAAAATAGGATTTACCATGCTAAGGCATGTGGATAGTGTAAATGCATTATTGTTTGAGTTTCCAATAATTGACTGTGGGGGTGAAGCCTTGAAAGTATTGACCATGATATCACTAGAGGAAAGAATGTGAAAACTCAAAGGGAGGATCATTATATCAAATAACCCCAAATTCCCTTGATGAGGATAATAAACCTCCTATGGATCCCAAGGAGAGAAATCAGTTAATGAAGAAAGGACCAGTGGTTGAATTATCAACCACTCCCATGAATGGAAGCATGGCCAAAACTGCAGAATGTCAGCCCGAAGTACCACTGGGTATGACAAGCCAAGATGACTAGAGTTCCCTTCTTACAGAAGGAACAGGATGGGTCAAGAACCATCCTAGAAGAAAGATATAGAAATGGATAAGGAGAATGCGCAGAGCTCTCTAGTGGATAATTAAAAGAAGGACGTGATATTGATGTTGAGGGAGCGTTTGATAAACCTCATCAAGGCCATAATAGAGAAGGAAATCTCTGAAAGTTTGCAGAGAACAGCACCCGATCAGAAGATGAAACAGAGAAAGAGTTCTTGAGAACTACAAGATTTCCCTAGTGATATCATGGCTTGGAACGGGGGTGGCCAGAGTTCTAAGAATGAATGCCTCTGAGCCTATGGTCGGGTGGAAGGAAGAACACCCACAGTCAGTTAGTTGGATACCACCTGTAATAGATAAGTAATAACATATCTTGTGTATTTAAGTAGTACTGTGAATAAAAGTTGGATATCCTATGAATGTTGTAGAGATAAATATTTTTGCTTAATGATTTATACTGCATCTCGTTTTGGTGTCTTCTTGATTGTATAATTAGGGAAGTAGGAAATTATATGGATGGGATATGTTTTATACTCGTAAATGCTTACGTCTTATGGGGGATTAAGATAGAGACACGAACTGTGATTTTTCCGACCTTGGGCATAGTTTCATGTACGCATGTTGACCCTCCTAGTTGTTATGAGTGCCTTGGACGACAAAGTTTTTTAAAGCTCAAGAGAGATAGTGAAGGTATGCATAGGCTCTCCGCGAGGAAAATAGAGACCGAGAACCACTTAAGTTTTAGAGTTGAGGAATGAACATAAGGGGTGCACATACAGATTCTTCCAAGTGTTACATTCTAGAGAAAGAGCGCAAAGATCTTAAGCCTTTCAAAGCTAACAAAGCTCAGGAAGAGTACCAAGATTGAAGTATCAAAAGGGAAGGCTCCTTTTTTCAGATGACGAACAAACGAGAAACTATTTGGAAAGAGCCAAGGTTTGTTGTGACCGTTGGATAAGGAAAGGAGTGAGGGCGTTAACCCCTTGAGTCCTTTGGACTTTGCGAGTTCAGCGAACTGTGAGTTCATCGTAAGGGAAGTAAAAATCCCTAAAGTCCCAAAGTCCTGAAGTTAATCTGGACCATGGATCTCTGGATCTGTCGGGATCCTTCTAGACCATCTTATCTATGAGATTCAGAGTCCACGCTTTCGGAGAGTCGTGTGTTGGAGTGAAAAAAACCCCGAAGGCGGAGTTACAGAGAACTTAGAAGACACTCACAAAGTTATCGAACACTCTGCAGCTCATTAAGGAGTGATTGAGAGAAAGTTGCAAAGAGGGAACATATATCCCTTCAAGGAATAGNGACGAATTTGTAGGAGGAACAAAGGCCAAGGAATTTGAATACTTAGAAATTCCTCTAAGCTAGAGGAAGTCGAAAGATTAGGAGGAGGAGTGACAACAATCATCATATCGTTTGTGGAGAGGAGCCTGGACCATTAGATCAACGTTCAATGAACAAAGGAAACACAGAGGAGAGGAACAGATCACATCTGTTGGATCTAAGCACGAAGGACTAGTAACCATTGGATCTAGAAGTAAATGCATGAGACTTAACTCTTGTGTGTGTAGGAGAGTGAACTTGTCAAAGTCCTAAAGTCCCAGAGTAAATTGGGACCATCCATCATCAAGAAGGATAGGTGGCGTGAGATCCTCAACTTAAAAGGATTGTGGACAAGGAGGAGGACAAATAGCGAGATTAAATCTTGGCCATTGTTCTCCATGGGGCATGCGTCAACAGATTAGTAACTCCGGAGAAATCACTTCAAAGTTTCTAATTGAGAGTTGAAACTCCAAAAGCCCGGAGAGCGAGATCCCAGAAGTAAATCTCAACCTTTGGATCAAAAGGGACACGTGGTAGAGATCTATTGTCCTCGTGTGAAAGTAAAGATTTATATTTGAGGTTCTCGATTCCCGAAGAGCCGAAGGATCGAAGCACCGAAGTGGAAAAGTGCCTAAGGGCCGAAGCGCCAAAGTGCCGAAGCCCTGAAGTGTTGAATGGTTGAATCACCAAAAAGCTAAATAGATCTAGACCGTCAGATCCAGAGGAAAGGTGGCATGAATCTGTGGATTCTGGGTGAAGACCTGAAGTAAACGTCAACTGTTAGATCGTTCGAAGTAGATTTGAACCTTCATATCTAGAGGACAGGTGGCATGAATCTATGGATTCCGGGTGAAGACCTGAAGTAAACGTCAACCGTCATATCGTCCGAAGTAGATCTGAACCGTTAGATCTAGAGGACAGGTGGTGGGAATCTATGGATTTCGGGTGAAGACCCAAAGTAAACGTTGAATGTCGGATCATTCGAAGTAAGACTCAAGGGTCAGATTGCCAAAGCGATGATGAGCGGTCAGATCAGCAACTTCGGGAAATCCATTCGAGAGTTTATCAGTTGAGATTTGAGATTCGCGAAGTCCGAAGTTCCGAAAATACGAAGTGAATCTCAATCATTCGATCATCTGAAGAAGATATGAGATGTCATATCATTCAAATTAAAACTCAAGCATCGGATTGCCAAAGTGAATCTGAGTCATCAGATTAGTAGCTTCAGGAATTCCATTCGAGAGTTTCTCAGTTGATATTTTAGATTCGTGAAGTATGATGTCCTAGAAATCCGAAGTGAATCCCAATCGTTCGATTAGCCGAAGCAAATCTGAGTCATTAGATCACTCGAAGTAAATCTCAAGCATTGAATCACCAAGGTAAATCTGAGCCATCAGATACTATCTATTCAAGAGAAGGAAAGGTTTGAGAGTTGAGAATTTTGAAGTTCGAACTTCCAAAAATCCAAAGTAAATCTCAATTGTTTGATTAGCTGAAGTGAAGCTGAGTCGTCAGATCATCCAAAGTGAATATCAGGAATCAGATCACTTGAAGTGGATCTAAGCCATGAAATCCAAGGGAGAAATGGAGAAAATCTAAGAAATCTGGATAAATATCCGAAGTAATTCATAGTCATGAGATCCAAGGGAGACATGGAGAAAATATGAGAACTCTGGATAAATATCCGAAGTAATTCATAGCCTTTCGATCTAAGAGAGACATGAAGCAAATCTATGGACTATGGGTAAAGACCAGAAGTAATCCTCAATCGTTAGATCAAAAGGACACGTGTCAGTGGATTATAGCCTCCAGATAAAATCCATTGGGAAAAAGGGTGAAGTTTGAGATTTGAGATCTCAGAAGTCCAAAACCTGAAGGAGATCTCGATCGTTGATCAAGAATATATCCACATGACCATTGATCCAGTTGAAAGTTCAAACACCTAAAGAAAAGGAAGGATCATTGATCTAGTTGAAAGATCAACCACCAGAAGTAAAGGTAGGTCCATTGATTAGGAGGACAAGTGTCCTCATATCGTCAACTCAGAAGATTGAATTATAGAAGAGAGCAAGGTTTTGAGAGTTGAAACTCCCGAAACCCGAAATCATGAAGGAGATCTCATCTGTGGGTTTTGTAAGAGGTCAGATCTGATCCATAGGTCTGAGAGGAGCAGATATGAACCACCAGTTTTTAAAGTATCATCAAGATCAGGAGATCAATGGTCTCATAGCATTGCAGGGATAGGAGTTTCATGAACGTTAAAAAATTGAGGGCGGGCCACAATTCAAACCATGGATTTGAAAAGAGGACACATGGAGGATCGAGGAGAATTGTGGTCCAAAAAGAATTTTGATTCCAACTACCTTTGGCTGCGTCCACAATCACATGGTCCCATAAGGTCGTTTCCCAAGGTCAAATCAAGAGGGGGCTTATCCAGAAAAGGAGCTAACACCCAATACTCTGAGATTTCACAGGGGAGTGAAAGGGAAGGTCATGGGTGCCCTTAAACCTACAACAAGAAGTCGAAAGGTTCTGTGTTTAACTACAAAAAAAAGACCATCAAGGTATCAAAGAGTTTTTTGGCTTTAGAATCGGAGATCCTTGACCAGGAGGTCAGACTGGTTCCCTAACTTTCCAAATTAGAAACCATGAATGGAGATTTTGTCCTTTAAGAAAAGAGAAAATTTTTATGCCCCATTGTGGGTGTGTTACAGAAGTTAGGAAACCAACAATTGCAACAAGGTTGTCGCAATATCTATAAATGTGAGAGAAGGTGATACCAACAATCACAATGTTTGCATCTGTCATCCTTCAAATGATGATAGATGGAAAATCCCTTACATAGGGAACAATGTACATATTTGTTGTAAAATGCTAATCACTCCTCAAACATTATTCTTCTCTATTTTTTTTAAATTGTTTGTCTTCTTACATTGCCCACCAACTCTTTCATATTGTTGTCTTAAGCATCTCACTGCATTATGAGTACATGTGGGCATTGAGCAAAGAACCACATTGAATTCAGATTCATAGAAAAGTGAAGTTGAAGATTTACATGAAACTTGATACATGATATTAAATAATGTATTTTCTATTGTGGATATACGGAGACTAAATGCTCATGGGATACCTCAGAATGACAACCCCACTAAAAAATACAAACTAAAAAATTGAGAAATTTATTTTTGACAAAACAACGTATTCCCACACAGGACAAACACCTTAAGTAACCATTCACACAACTAGATCAAAGATTAATACACTAATGTTTTTAAATGGTTAAAACCATCGAAGAGGGAAATAGTCCATGCCCCAGCTAACATGACTACTTGAGGCAATATATTAATGCAAAAGAAAAATATTTTACAAGAGAGTTCTTCACAATCGATCATTAGAAAATGACCCTCAATTATCTTTAAACAGAGATCATGGACAAGTTACATGCTAATCCATGGATCAATGTAGCCATTAAGATCGAGGAAAATATGAACAATTGGATCACTTTATGTCTATAACATATTGTGATCATTGGATTACATAACTATAGATGCATATTAATCCATGCTAAAGAAACACAATTTTACCTAAAGACACATTAGACCAATTTGGTCTTAACTAACTCCTAAGTGTCTAAATATCCTAATAATTTAAATGTTAAGGTCAACAACTAGCACACTGATCTCATAAATGAACTATTGTGATGTGATCATCTACATGGGGACTGGGAGTTCTCTCAAAATAATGAAGTTGTTATTATTGAGCTTCACAATGATATCTTAATCCTAACACCATTATTACACTAACTTTAAATCAACAATTTTAATTAAAATTTTAATTTTAATTTTTTATATAATAATTTTAATTGAAAGTACCATTGGGAATACTCTTATTCTTCTATATTTTTCCTAGTTTGATTAACAACGAGAAGAGAGCATACCAGGAGAAATATCCCAATTCCTCATCTACATAATGAAAGCACACATTGTGTGGTAGTGACAACCTTAAAAAATACAAACTAAAAAATTGAGAAATTTATGTTTCACAAAACACCATATTCCCACACAGGACAAACACCTTCAGTAACCACTCACACAACTAGATCAAATATTAATACACTAATGTTTTTACATGGTTAAAAACCTCGAAGAGGGAAACAGTCCACGACCCCACCTAACATGACCACTTGAGGCAATATACTAATGCAAAAGAAAAATATTTTACAAGAGAGTTTCTCACAATCTATCATTAGCGAATGACCCTCAATTCTCTTTAAACTAAGATCATGGAGAAATCGGCTGTTAATCCATGAATCAATGTAGCCATTAAGATCGAGGAAAATATGAGCAATTGGATCACTTTATGTCTAGAACCTATTGTGATCGTTGGATTGCATAACTATATATGTGTATTAATGCATGCTAAAGAACCACACTTTTACCTAAAGACACATTAGACCAATTTGGTCTTAACTAACTCCTAAGTGTCTAAATATCCTAATAATTTAAATTTTAAGGTCAACAACTGGCACACTGATCTCATAAATGAATTATTGTGATGTGCTCATCTACACGGGGGCTGGGAGTTCTCTCAAACTAACGAAGTTTTTATTATTGAGATTCACAATCATATCTTAATCCTAACACCATTATTACACTAACTTTAAATCAACAATTTTATTTTTATTTTTTTATATAATAATTTCAATTGAAAGTACCTTTGGGAATACTCTTATTCTTCTATATTTTTCCTAGTTTGAACAACAGCTAGAAGAGAGCATACCAGGAGAAATCTACCAATTCCTCATCTACATAAAGAAAGCACACATTGTGTGGTAGTGAGAACTTTAAGAATAAAAAGAAGTCACAATAATAGAAAAGTATCATCTAAGTACCCAAAATATTGTAGGTGTGATCCCAATATTCAGACATCAAACCCAAAAAAATGAAATTCAAGAAGAAAATATTCTAAGGTATCTGTGTGGGGCTAATGGTGCCAATGTTTCCTATGTTACATCCTCGTCTCTTCACACCAATAGGGAATGTGTTACCTTCAATTTTCTCAGTACATTATTTTTCTCTTTTAACCACCTCTTTAATGGTGTATTTTGTTAACCCTCTAGCTTATAAAAGGGAACAAATGTGGAAAAATGAAAGGGAGCCAACTTAGAAGAAAACTATTCATGTAGAGACATTTTCCCTACTAAATTTTTGTATATATCATTGGTCATGTATGGGTGTGATACCATGACATAGTCCTTATAGAGAAAATACTTCAATTATGACTCATATACAAAAATGATTTTAACATCTGGCACACTTTGTATGTGTATCATGTCTCAAGCTATGGTTCAAGGATGAAAATTAGGGATATCTAGACTAAGTGTTCTTTTAGGCCTTATGGGCCCTACACAAGACCTCAAATCACCATAGGGCCCTTGTAGGGATAATTTGATCCAGATTGTTTTCGGAATGAGATGAAAGCAAAGATATTACAATGAAATACACATAAAAATTGCTAGAAATAGACAAATAGAACAATACATGACTTCTATTAATGAAAGAAATGTACAAAGACTGTAAAAATATAGAGTGTAAGACTTACTAGAATGGTGGCATCTTTATCTCTGAGAAGAGATGTGACGGCTACGATCATTCACAAGAAGATCAGTACAATGAGGCTCTGAACGCCTTTTTATAATAAACATGAATTCTAAAACCCTAGACATCCAAAAACCTAACCCTAGAAGATGAAGCGCCAAAAGTCATGTGGGCCCCATTGGGGTAAGTTAGTACATCAACTTCCAAGGGTCATAACTTTTGCATACGATATCCGTTTCAGGGGTGTGATAGCCCGTTGGAAAGGTCTTTTTGAGAACCATGCATTATGTTGTCAAAATCTGACTCCATTAACAATTTGACTATAGAAATCCAAGAAAACACTTTTTAGGGCCCCAAAATGGCCCTTGAAGTACATAAAGATGTATTGACATGAAAACTTACAAAAGAAGCCAGTTGAAATAGGTGAGCGACCACCAATATCCACTTGGATGCTTTGTAGGGCTTCAGGACAGACACATAAGTACAAAACCCACAATTACAAAGAAATGTCCCCATTACAGAGAAACGTGCTGAACTAAAAACTGTCAAGATGAGCTAGTTGGAATTTGGAAAAGGTAGGTGGCCACCAATATCCACCTGGATTATAATATGTGGTTTATGATTAGGAATGATAAATCCACTTTCTATGGGCCATGCATGGGTTCATATGAAATTTTTCAAAGTATGGATGGGACACATTTTCTAGAGCATGGTTCAAGGCCAAAAATTAATGAATGCGTCTATCAAATTTATTTGTAGGGCTCATGGGCCATGCACATGAGCATAAATCATCACAAAGAACATATAAAAGGAATGTTTGAATTTCAAGTGATATATGGGACTAAATGTAATGATCGGTGCATCATGTATGGGTCTGAAATCTATATTTATGGTTGGGTGATTAAAACTAGGTAGTGACTACTTGACATACAAATTTTTGTATGTGACTACTTTATTGATTCAATTTTTTTTTTAAACAATCATAATTTTTATACATTGATTCCAATATTTAGATATTAAAGCATTCCACTTACACTGACATATATCTTATACTCTCATAAAAGATGTCAATGCTAGAAACAAAATTATTACATTATTTTTTAAGTTTTATCTTCTTACCTATACAAATTAAAGGATATTTGTTTTTAAGATTTCTATTACATATACAAAATATATTAAAACAATTCAATTTCGTCTATGCTTATGATGATTTTTATTAAAATAATTAAATATTATATTTATTTAAGATTATAATTTGTAAAGCTAAAGCTATGTAGAGAAAAGTTGCATCTCTTTTTTGTCATGTAATACGAAGGAATGACTATGTGCCCTATGTGTGTTGTCACTTCAACTTAAATATGGTTGATGGTTTTGTTTTTTTTTGTTTTTTTTCTTTTTTCTTTTTTTGCACAGTGAAAAGAAAATTTAAAGACAAAACAAA
Source organism: Picea sitchensis (assembly GCA_010110895.2). Taxonomy (NCBI): domain Eukaryota; kingdom Viridiplantae; phylum Streptophyta; class Pinopsida; order Pinales; family Pinaceae; genus Picea; species Picea sitchensis. The sequence continues at coordinate 24,976 of SNQJ01S0063261.1, forward strand.
ATAAATATGTCACTTCAACTTAGATATGGTTGATGTCTTTGGTTTTGTTTTGATTTTCTTTTATGTTTTTTTCACAGTGAAAAGAAAAAATCATGACAAAACAAAATAAAGATAAGGATAGAAGAAATCATAATCATAATCAATTTTCTTCTAGCTTTGTTAAATGATTTTTCTTAATGTGATTTCTTGTGTCTTATGCCTTTGGTTTTGTTATGATTTTTCTTAATGATTTTTCTTATGTGATTTTTCTGCATCTTGTTAAATGAATTTTTTTTTTCTCTATTTGATAAATGATATTTTGTCTTTCCAATATTTTTTCCTTTGTCTTTGTCTTTTCTTCACAAAGGCAAAATAGTGAAATTTTTGTGATTTTTTTCTTTGTTTTTATTTATTTTGTTTTATTTTTTCCTCAAAATTAAGATAGAAATAAAAATCAAAACAAAAAGGGAAAAATTTTATCATAGTGAAAATTTTGTGATTTTTTTTCTTAATTTTTATGTATTTTTTTTTTCAAAATTAAGATAGGAAAAAAAAAGGAAAATTAAATTAAAACACTAGAGCATAACATTTAAACAAAAGAAAAGAAAAAAATAATAAGAGAAGGAAAGATAAAGATAAAAAAAAAAAAAAAAAAAAAAAAAAAAAAAAAAAAAAATTCCAAGAAAATGATAGAAGAAAAGTCATTTAGAAAAATAGAAAATGGATAAATTGATCATCGATTATCATAATTTCATTAGTTTTTATACAAACATTCATTAGTTTTACTTAACTAACATCAAATCTGAGTGCCATAGTATTGCTAGGGTATGGTTCAAAGATAGAGGAGGAGTTGAAGCCAACAACAGCTTGCAGCAAGGAAAGACACCATTTAAAAAGACAAAAAAAAAAAGTCCAAGAAAACGATAGAAGAAAAGTCATTTAGAAAAATAGAAAATGGATAAATTGATCATCGATTATGCGTTCATTAGTTTTTATCACAAGCATTCATTAGTTTTACTAACTAACATCGATACAGAGTGCCATAATGCTAAGTATAGTTCAAAATCAGAGAAGTTAAGAAACCAACAACTGCAACAAGGTTGTCCCAATATCTATACATGTGAGTGAAGGTGATACGAACAATCACAATGTTTTCATCTGTAATCCTTCAAATGATGATAGATGGAAAATTATTTACATAGGGAACAATGTACATATTTGTTGTAAAATGTTAATCACAATGTTTTTTCAACTCCTCAAACATTGTTCTTCTCTATTTTTTTAGATTGGTTGTCTTCTTACAATTCCCACCAACTCTTTAATCTTGTTGTATTAACCATCTCACTGCATTCTGGGTACATGTGGGCATTGAGGAAAGAACCACATTGAATCCAGATTCATAGAAAAGTGAAGTTGAAGATTTACATAAAACTTGATAGATGATATTAAATCATGTATTTTGTATTGTGGATATACAAAGACTAAATACTCACAAGATACCTCAGAACAACAACCCTACTAAAAAATCCAAACTAAAAAATTGAGAAATTTATGTTTCACAAAACAACATATTCCCACACAGGACAAACACCTTCAGTAACCACTCACACAACTATATCAAATATTAATACACTAATGTTTTTACATGGTTAAAACCCTCGAAGAGGGAAACAATCCACGACCCCAACTAACATGACCACTTGAGGCAATATACTAATGCAAAAGAAAAATATTTTACAAGAGAGTTTCTCACAATCGATCATTAGCAAATGACCCTCAATTCTCTTTAAACAAAGATCATGGAGAAATCAGGTGCTAATCCATGGATCAATGTAGTCATTAAGATCGAGGAAAATATGAGCATTTGGCTCGCTTTATGTCTAGAACATATTGTGATTGTTGGATTACATAACTGTAGATGTGTATTAATGCATGCTAAAGAAACACACTTTTACCTAAAGACACATTAGACCAATTTTCTCTTAACTAACTCCTAAGTGTCTAAATATCCTAATAGTTTCAATGTTAAGGTCAACAACTGGCACACTGATATCATAAATGAATTACTATGATGTGCTCATCTACATGGGGGCTGAGAGTTCTCTCAAACTAATGAAGTTGTTATTATTCATCTTCACAATCATATCTTAATCCTAACACCAGTATTACACTAACTTTAAATCAATAATTTTAATTAAAATTTTAATTTTAATTTTTTATATAATAATTTTAATTGAAAGTACCTTTGGGAATACTCTTATTCTTCTATATTTTTCCTAGTTTGAACAACAACTAGAAGAGAGCATACCAGGAGAAGTCCACCAATTCCTCATCTACATAAAGAAAGCACACATTGTGTGGTAGTGACAACTTTAAGAATAAAAAGAAGTCACAACAATAGAAAAGTATCATCTAAGTACCCAAAATATTGTAGGTCTGATTCCAATATTCAAACATGAAACCCCAAAAAATGAAATTCAAGAAGAAAATATTCTAAGGTATCTGTGTGGGGGTCATGGTGCCAACGTTTCCTATGTTACATCCTCGTCTCTTCACACCAATAGGGAATTTGTTACATTCATTTTTCTGAGTAAATTATTTTTCTCTTTTAACCACCTCTTTTATGGTTTATTTTGTTAACCCTCTTGCTTATAAAAGGGAACAAATGTGGATAAATGAAAGGGAGACAACTTAGAAGAAAACTATTATTGTAGAGACAAACCCTACCTCACAATGGCCAATCAAATAACAACCACAGACTTCTGGTATAATCAAGTATCACACATTAATCTACAAGACAAATAGGAGTTATTATATCCAACTCAAAGTATATAAGGACAATTTAATTCCATCTAATTCCATAATCCGAGTTGAACTAGTACTCATTGGATTCCTTCAATTCACCATGTCTAACCTTTTCTTGGCTCTAGTTTCTTGGAATCTTTCAAGAAGATTATCTTTCCTTACCAATTTTGTTACTCGAATATGTAATTTTACTGTTATCACAAGAATCAATGTTGAGAACTTGTAAAATGCTTCTTCAATCACATTAAATGATATGGAATTATTTGTTGTCGAAATATTCTCAACAATTAGTTGTTGCTTTGTGTTTTTTAGCATGTATTTGGACATAGATGATATTGGTATGTGTGTCTCTTTTGTCTCTATATAATCATAAAACATCCCTGCTCCTATCGGCCAAGAATGTGCACATGATATAAAATACATAAGAAAACCAATTTATAATAACATGTGCATGTTTTTAGCATACATAAACATGTAGGTATTATTAACAACTAGTGCTCATGGAAGAATCTCTAGTTTGACGCAAAAGACTAACTAATTTAGGGATAATAACCATAGATTTATGCCCTCACAATCACTTCTAAAAATCATAAACTATGAATGGGAAAGTAAACTATCACAAAATCCAAATATAATGAACATTTACTCTACAAATAGGATATGGGCATGATTTTCAGGGTTTGCTTAGTATAAACCAAGGACATTGTCCCTAATAAAGTTTTGTATATCTCATTGGTCATGTATGGGTATGGTACCATGAAATAGTCCTTATAGAGAAAATCCTTCTCTTGTGACTGTGATACAGACATGATTTTAACATCTGGCACACTTTGTATGTGTATCATGTCCCAACCTATGGTTCAAGGATGAAAATTAGGGATATCTAGACAAAGTGTTCTTTTAGGCCTTATGGGCCCTACACAAGACCTCAAATCACCATAGGGTGCTTGTAGGGATACTTTGATTCGGATTATTTTTAGAACAAAATGAAAGCAGAGCTATTACAATTAAATACACATAAAAATTGCTAGAAACTGACAAATACAACAATACATGACTTATTTTAATGAAAGAAATGTACAGAGACTATAAAAATACAAAGTGCAAGACTCCCAAGAATGGTGGCAGATTTATCTCTGAGAAGAGATGTGATGGCTATGCTCATTCACAAGAATATGAGTACAATGACGCTCTAAAGGCATTTCTATGATAAACATGAATGCCGAAACATTAGACATCCAAAAACCTAACCCTAGGAGATGAAGTTCCAAAAGTCATGTGGGCCCCATTGGGTTAAGTTAGTACATCAACTTTCGAGGGTCGTAACTTTTGCATACGATCTCTGTTTTAGGCCTATGATAGCTTCAGAAATCGCTGCCATCATCTTTAGGCCTAGTGTTCTCAACTCCTCAGTGTATTTTCCTGCAATCTCTCTGTAAGAAAAATGCTTTTGAGATGTAATGCTAAATATACATACAGAAAGGAGATGAAAAAATATATACAAAAATGTGTTCTAAAGAAACTAAATGACATTAGAAAATCGTCATGTTACTTCAAGAATATCTAAAATTAAATATATCATGGAGAGAAAACACATATTTGGTCAATCGAGATTACTATAAATTACTATCCTCCATGCCTGAAACCATATCTTACCCTTGGAGTAGCAGGCCATTTGGATTCAGGTGCCATCACGATTCTAATGCAGGGGGATGTCAGCAGCCTTCATCGTCAAATTGGAAGATCAATTGCAGGTCAGTAAAGGTTGCAAGGCACATCCACACTATTATGCTTAATCTAATTTCCTTAAGCCTTTTAAAACTTGATGGTGTTCATAAATAAAGCTTCTAATTGTTTGTGTAAAATAAAAAAGTTGTGAGCAATGGGAGATTCAGGAGCGTTGAGCATCGAGAAGTAACCAACGTTGCCACTGCGTGTATATCAATTGCTACTTTCTACCCCCCTTCCATGGATTCCTTCGTTTCTCCTGTAACGTCCATGATTGATGATCAACATCTGGCTCTATACAAACGATATAAGTATGAGGAGTTCTCCATAGTTTTTTTGAACCGGACATTAAAGTTCAGGTGGTGTCATCCCACCAGAGTCTCCGGAATCCATCCCATCCTCTAATTCATGATCGTGAACCGAAATCCTGTAATCAAGCAGGATATGGAGTTGTAGAATAGAGGAATCAGTAAGGCTTAAGCCGTGTGTAAAGCATGCATGGCGGAAAATACACATGGAAACACCCTACCTTGAAGAAAACAGGGGCATGACAGGTGGCAAGGTAAATGCTAGAAAAGAAACGTCAATCAATGTGAGAAAGTGTATCCTTGATCAAATTGCTAATGGCTAAATCCATTTCAAACTAGATCCAATTTTTAAAATGTTAAACTATGTGAATTTTACACTCTAAATTTTTATTAATTAAAATTCTTTTAAAATTTTTAGTATTGTTTTTAATATAAATGGATAAATATTTTATAGATATGTTTCTTGTTCTTGAATATATTGACCGACCTACATATGCAAATTGGGAACCCACTATCTGGGGCATCTTGCTAGTCAGTCTTCCAACTTATTGGAGATAGGGGTTCCACAAGGACTACTTAGTTTGGTATGGTAATTCTAGATCGAGATGGGATAAAATCGAGTGAGGGGAATGACCAAGATTGGGGAAGGATCACTGAATGCAAACACCTCAATTGGGTCCAGCTAACACTTACCTTTAGCAAGACTTCATTTACTACTTTCCAGGATATTATTATTCTTATTATTTATTCTTCGTTTAAATCTGAGTTTTGTTATTCTTCAACATCTCTTTTCTGCCAAAACATAGAAATCCCTCCGAGTCTTTGTAATCTCGTGTTGAAAAATATGCCCAACTGATTCACTATATACCATCCTAAATTCCAAATTTCATGGCTACCCAGTGCTATAATGAAGTGAAGTGTTATTTTCTGTCATATCGCAAATTAGATTAAAATAAAACAAACACTCCATCATAAATATGTGTATTGTTAATTATCTATTCTTGGAACTCTTGGAGGTATATAAATTTTGGGTTGGGTTGGGTGAAGTTTTAATTTCTCAATTTAGTTATAAAGTGGGGATTTTTGTGATATAATTTATTTGACATTGGTTTCATGGGGAGAAGTGAGCTTCGATTCTCTTTATTTCTTAGGTTATCACAGTGGAAGCAATGATATTATTCTCAAGTTGGTGAAGGGTTCTACTATTTGAAATGATAAGAGAATGAAGATTCCCTTCTTTATCAGACTTTTATAATTTTATATTAGAGGAGAAAACAATGCAATCAATAATAGAGGAATATGAGAGACTTTTCAGGAAAATACTAGCACAAGTAAAAGTATTGAAGCACATCAATAAAATTCCATTTCCTAAAGCAATTACCTGATGCAACCTATGATTTAGCAGACATATTACCTATTTTCCTCTTCCATTACTTCTTGCCCTAATTTTTTTAAAAGTAAGACCGTTTTGGGTGTTTTCTTCCATATAAGCATTTGTTGTTGTGTGGTAGGATGAGTAAATGCCAATGATGATTATTTTACTCTTTCTCTGGTACAGGAAAATCCATATCTACAGACTAGATACATTTTTTTTTTCTAGATTGCACTCGCACTACACCAGTTGCAGAAGGACACATGTTTCCATTAATAGGCTCTAAATCATAATTATCACTAGAAGATGAAGATGAAGGCAGTTTGACAAGATTTCTCTTTTCTATTTCTGTTCTGGAAGAAGACCTTCTACCATAAGTTTTTTTTCCTATTCCTATCATTCTCTGATGTGTCTATGATACTGTTATTATCTTCCTTAATGCATTCATGAGTACTCTTTCTTCCCACATAAAAAAAAAAAACAGAACTATAGAGATTGTGGGCTTCCTCATCCAAAGATATTACACATGGAGATGTAGAATCATGATTTTCAAGGGAAGAAGTTGTAGTTGGAATTTTCTATTGGGATAAACCCCAACACCCAGGAGCACCAACAATTTCATTTTTTTGTGCACTCTCCCTAGTATAAGAATTGATTGATACAGAAAATTCCTTCGATATTTTTCCTCAATACAAAATAAATGTTTTTGGTGCAACTTTTCTATTCTTGAAAATATGGAAAACATATCTCTTATAGAGAATACATTACATTGTAGTCTCTGAGCTCCAAAGATAAGTTAGGAGTTACACCACAAACGTTAACTATTTCAAACAACAGAGTTCAAGATCAATTTGGTCTTAACTAACTCCTAAGTGTCTAAATATCCTAACAATGTTAAATGGGGTTGGGAGTTCTCTCAAACTAACGAAGTTATTATTATTGAGCTTCACAATCATATCTTAATCCTAACACCATTATTACACTAACTTTAAATCAACAATTTTAATTTTAATTTTAATTTTTTTTTTTTTATAATGATTTTAATTGAAAGTACCTTTGGGAATACTCTTATTCTTCTACATTTTTCCTACTTTAAACAACAGCAAAATGAGAGCATACTAGGAGAAATCTCTTAATTCCTCATCTACATAAAGAAATCACACATTGTGTGGTAGTGACAACTTTAAGAATAAAAAGAAGCCACAACAATAGAAAAGTATCATCTAAGTACCCAAAATATTTTAGGTGTGATCCCAATATTGAAACATGAAACCCAAAAATGAAATTCAAGAAGAAAATATTCTAAGGTATCTATGTGGGGTCATGGTGCCAACGTTGCCTATGTTACATCCTTGTTTGTTCACACCAATAGGAAATTTGTTACCTTCAATTTTCTTAGTACATTATTTTTCTCTTTTAACCACCTCTTTAATGGTGTATTTTGTTAACCTTCTAGCTTATGAAAGGGAACAAATGTGGAAAAATGAAAGGGATCTAGCTTAGAATAAAACTATTCATGTAGAGACAAGCCTCACCTCACAATGGCCAATCAAATAACAACCACATACGTTTTGTATAATCAAGTATCACAAATTAATCTACAAGACTGTTAAGCCCTAATATTGGCCCATTAACCCTTAATTGGGGCATATTAGATTAGTAATGTTATTTTATTTATGTCGTCTTTAGGCCATTAGTTGTAATTATACCTCCTAGTATCCTATATATACCAAGGAGACATTTTCATTCTGAATCATCTTGTACTTGAACATTTAAGTGGGGTAAAAGAAGGTTTCCCCCTCGAAGAGGCTTATCATCTGAAATTATCTCTTTTTCAAGGCATTGAGTACTTTTTCTGAGGTTTTTCTATGCTATATTGATATTTGGTTCTTAACATATGGTATCAGAGCTCAAGGTCTTGGGGTTTCACTGCTACATCTGAGACACCGTGGAATTTTCTCTATAAATTTTTTCTACAATGATTCAGAAGGAATGAATTGGAGGATATTTAGTAGACAAATCAGGGTACATTGGGCTCAAAATTCATCTCTTGAGGCCTTATACTTTAGGATATACAAACTATACAAGATAGGGTTTTGGAATCATCCTAAAATGAGTCATTGCGAAATTTTCACCATAAAAAAATTTCTGTAACATTTCAGACCCTAAAGTTTGGATTCCATTTATAGAAATAAGTAAGGTATTTGTGGTAAAAGTTTTATCTTCTGGGTCATCTTAAATTTGTATATACACCTTGTGTAAGATAGGGAATCTGACTAGTCCTATTGACTAGTCTCAAGAAGGTGTTCCAAGTAAAACAATCATAACTTCTTGATAGAGTATCCAAATTGAGTGGGAATGGTTTCATTGGATCTTGGACAGTCTGTAGTATTTTGGGTGTGAGTTTCATAATTTGATATCAATTAGTTTGTGCGGGGAATGCTATACAAGTGAGATCTTCTGGAAAGGCCAAAAATCGACAAGTTGTGAGATAGTTACCATAAATTCCACTTGGCACATCCAATTTTGATCAGACATGTGGCATTGCAGAGAAGAAATATTAGAGAACTACCTAAAATAAAGTTTCATACCTAGAAGGACCAAAACTTGGGAGATAGAATAGAATAAATATTGTCTAGCAGAACCGCCTCAAAATCAAGATTCAAAAGTGATACTTGGCCAACATGCCACCAAAAAAGGGACCTTCTACACCAAATAAGCCTCCATAAAATTCTAATTGCACTCTTGATGAAGGTGAAGAAATACATAGGTACATAAATGAACTACAAAAGAACATGGATTCAATGGAAGCTAAGTTGGATACTAAGATGGATTTAGTGGAAGCTAAGTTGATGGATTCAATAGAAGCTAAGTTGGATATGAAGATGGATGGTTTAAAAGGGGATATCATGGAAGTATTGAAAAATTCCGTAACAGAGAAGATACCCGAAAGTGAAAATGCATCCCATCAAATTCATGATGAGGACACAAGGAAGGTGAATCAAGAATGGAGAAACTCCAACTTTGGTTTGAAGACCAACTACGTTCCTAAGATTGATATG
>SNQJ01S0063262.1:5214-17567 GCA_010110895.2 Picea sitchensis
GAATAATTATAATGAATAATTCATTTTGGATAATAAAGTCTAATATAGAAATCAAAGAGTCTTAGATGGGAACTAATTATTATAACTTCATTTAATATTTAAAGATGTGAACTAATTATTATCTTATTGATGATATTTATATTTATATAATATAACTTCAAATTGACAACTTATTAATTAATTCATTAATAACCTAGAGAATTTAGTAACTAATGTGTTTATTGAACCATAATATTGTATGTGTGTTGGATATTTAGGCATAGCTAGCACACACATATCTCATACATGTAGATGATAATAACAAGCCATGTTCCTAATGTAATTTTTAAAATGTTAACAACTAATAATGCAAACAAATAAATAAAATAAATCATCGAGCTCCCTTTAAACCCTTAATTCCATCTCGCATCTCCCATCCCTTCCTTTGTTGAAATATGTTGGAGTTTTGACAATATTGAACTAACTCTAGAGATAATCCAAATGTGAAATCTTCAAACCTTTCGACCTAATATCTCTAGTAGACAACTAGTATTATTCATAACACATATAGGGAGTGTGGATAGCATGACCCTCCCACAATGCGAGGGGAGTGTGGATATCTATAGACATTGCCCTTTATAACCATTAATTTTGTGACAATTAAAAGACTCACTCAATTGCATCTTCTTTGAAATATATATGTCATTAAAACTCACATTACTATTTGTAGAAATAGGCTTCATTACCTCCATAAATTTCGTGACAATTAAGAATCACTTAAAATCATCTTCTTTTTAATGTATATCCCATTAAAACTCACATTACTATGTTTACAATAGGTTATGATGCACTTACATTTGAAATTATTGTCATGATTACTCTCAATCAACGTGAATTGCCACCTTATATGACTATAATTGTCCCATGTCACATACCATGTTAGCACTCAAATAACCTATAATTTCATCCTTTCTCAATTCTAATCTTCAAACTTCTACCTCCCTTTCTCAATCTCTAGAAATTCATATTCTTATGGCCCGTCTCTAAGAGATAGTTACAATTGTTCCTCTTCTTTGCATGCCACTTGAACAATCAATTCAAATTCTACAAGTCATTTGATGCCCACTTCCTAATGACAATGAATTGGTTCAATAGTTATTGTCGATGCACCATACACATGTTGCTTTTGATCTTGAAGTCCCTTGTACATTTTGTAAATTCATTGAGGTTGATATATGAACCCTCAAAGAAACCATTAGGATTGATCTATTCCATGGTAACGTTGAGTGCTATTCTACCAAGAACCCCAATCAACTTAGTCCTCAATCATTCAACTACTCATAGACCATACTACACAAAGAATTGACCAATAAACATTCTTAGAACCTTTTAGGTTTTTGTTGACATGTTCTAGAAACATGCATCCATTATTTCCATTAATTGTCCATCAATGTGATCTTCAAGTCAATTATGCATAGTTCAGTAAATATATCACTTCCATATTAGGTCGGTTCTCTCCTAGTGGAACTTCCTAACAAAACTTAGTACTTAGTCACACTCTGACCTAATTGACTAAATTATGCATAGTTCAGTAAATCTATCACTTCCATATTAGGTCAGATCTCTCCTAGTAATCTTGCAAAAAGGTAGAATTCATTTTGTTATCAAATATAAACAACCAGTCTCCCACTTTGGTGGTCTTTTCCAATTATAGAGGTAATTTGACTAAAGGAATAGTTATAATGAATAATTCATTTTGGATGATGAAGTCTAATTCATATAAATAAAAGAGTCTTAGATGGGAAATAATTATTATACTCATTTATTACTTCAGACATATTGACCAAAGTTATTGAATGTGTATCTTATTGATGATATTTGTATTCATATAATATAACTTCAAATTGACAACTTATTGGATTTGTGTTTGATATGTAGGCATAATTTAAACATGGTAGGAACTATGTGAGGAAACAAGGAATCATAATGTTATGAGGGCCATGTGACTTAACACAAGTGATATATCCACTCATAGTAGAAACATTTTCTAATGACAATCCATATCATATGGGAGTTTTTATGTTAGAAATAACATTTTATCCCTACCTTCTAGTTAACAAAAACTCTTCATAAGTATTGATATTTCATTGAATTTCGATTTAATAGTATTTTTAATGATATATCAATGTTTTGTAGAGTGATCTCCTTCTCCATTCTCAAATGAATTAGCCAAGAATTGGCATATTTATGCAAACCCCCATTAAGCAATAGGTAGCATATTTTCTTTCATGTTAGTAGTCTCTTGCGCCTGTGTATTAGGTACCTAGTTTTAGTCATTCTCTTAATGGGGAAATAACTAATTATATGAGGATATGATAGGTTGTATGATATCAATTATAGGATTATAAATTATAAACAATTTTGAATTTTCTCAGTATTTCTCCATGATTATATAGAAATTCTACAACCCAAATCTTCAAATCCATATATAATATAACAAGATTGACGAGTGTCTCAAAAAGGGTTTAATTTTTTACCAAAGCCAAAATTCATACGATTTACAATTGTTTTCATAGTAAAAATAGGTTTTGGACATGGAGGGATATGATGTTAGGTTTAATAATCAACAACAAATCAACTCAAAACTATATCAAACAAGGGAGTTGGGAGTTTATTGTTAAGAAATCCCTTAGTGGAAATATGGTTCCTTTTTGTAACAATTAGGTATAAATCCCTTAGTGGAAATCTTTTAGTGGAAATCCCTTAGTTGATAGTAAAATTAGGTCCCTTTATGTATCCCTTAGTGGAAATACCTTAGTTTATAGTAAAATTAGGTCCCTTTATGTCACGTTATGTGACCATAAAATATTTCACAGTTATGTATTTAGTTCAACTATATCCACAACTATCGAACAATTTGTCCTTAAATCTCTCAAGTGATACAAATATATAATATAGCATTTGCACAGTTCATATGTTATATAATATAACATTATCACAAATATTACATTTGCTCCACCTCATCTTAATTTATATTAGGAATACAAACAACCCTCAATCCCATCCCATTAACCATGACAATAAAGGAATTAGTATAAAAACTCAATGACATTTAAATAATTCTAATGGGAAGTTTAAAGCAATGGCATATAATCCATGTTCATGCAAGACCTTTACCTCGTTGTGATTAAAACATGGGTGTGTGAGGTTATGAAGATTAAAATCTTTGTTTTGGGGATTCTAATGCATTACATTATATGTGGTCTTTGTGGATCCCACCATAGGGAAATTTTAAGGAATCTTAAAGAAATGTTCTAATGCATTTTTTTAGTGGATCCAACCATAGGGAACTTTTAATGAATCCACTTGCTTGTTGTTTTTCTGAATTGATTTCCCTTGGCGAACCCAACTTTCTGATTTCAATAACTTTTTTTGTGTGGGTTTTATTGATTATTATGAAAAGATTGGCGTTTTATCTTCTGTCCCTTATCCCTTTAGTCATCAATCCTTGCCTGAGCAGTCAGCCAGGAGCCGAATCGATGGTCGTCACTTCGATGTTTAAAGACCTATAGATTCAAATGCCCTGCTTTTATGTGCATGAATGATGAGTGAAGGATAAGAATTTTTCCTACTATCTATCCCTTACTTATCTTTTACTTGATTGATTCATGGCTAAATGTTTAGTATTTGCATCTTCTTATTTGATGTGGATTGTGAATGATAAACCTCTGAGTGGAATGACAGTCCCTTGGAAAACCCAACTTCTAATTTCAATGACTTCTATGTGTGGGTTTTATTGATTATTCTGAAAAGTTTGTGGTTTTATCTTCTATCACGTATCCCTTTAGTCATCATTATGTGCCTGAGAAGTTGGCTAGGAGCCAAATCAACGATCTTCACTTCTGTATTTAAAGACCTATAGATTCAAATGTCTTTCTTTTATGTGCATGGATGATGAGTGAAGGATAATAATTTTCCATCATGTCTATGGACCCTTTACTTATCTTTGAGTTGATTGATTCATGACTGAATGTCTAGTCTTTGTGCCTTCTAATGAGTGAGTACCTCTGCATCTTGATTGTTTAAAAATTTGATTTATCTCTGCGTTTTTAATTACTTGAACTTGTGTACATCTTTGGATTTATATTGATAAACTCTGCATTGTGGATAGATATTGATGAGTGATGTCGACAAAATATTATCCAAACATTCCTCGCAAACTCTATAGGCATTCTCAAGAAGGAAGAACAAGAACACCTTCTTCGACTGAGACTCCGAGTGAGCAACAACAATCTCATCAGAGGAGATTTTCAAACGAGTCTGTAAATAGATCAACTGCAGAACCTGCTCAAACTAGTGTTATGGATGCATCCTTCTTAGATAGGTTGCGCATCAATACTCCTACACCTAAGAATGTAGGGAATAGCTATGGACAAGAGAATATTTATGGTAAGTTTCTTAAATTTTGTTTATTTTTGTTGATTTTTTTTGTATTTAAATTTATGTGAGGTTAAATCTTGAAGTTACTTTCAAATGTGTGTAGTCAATCAATTTAGAGCAAGGGGAGGCAATGAGAGTGGTTGTCAAGAAGATTCAAATGTCGGTGCAGAGGGTGAAGGTGAATTTAGGAGGCCGCGTTATGAAGAAAAAAAAGATTACATGCCAATGTCCACCTATCATTCAGATGTTGGTGATGAACTTCCCTAGGAAAGGAATACTGAAGCAATGACACTTGAGTGATGCTCAGGTGTTAAAAAGAGGTTGGAAAATGATTTGGTGGTCTTGGAACTCCCTCAGGAGAGAAAACAAAGTTTGCAAATTGTTTTGCATTCACTGGAAAAATTTATGGATGCATATTAGAAGATGGGGCCAACCACTGACATTTTTGTCGATCTAATGAGGCGGTGAAAGTTAGAGTTGATGGGTCCTGATAAATGGGAGACAGTAAAAAATAAAATTTCAAAAGAAGACACCATTTCTATGTTCAATTTCAAAGAGGGCCCAAAGCGGAAGATGTTGAAGGTGCAATATTTTAAGCACCCTGACTTTGTCGGACATTTATATAACAGATTTTTGGCGGCATATGGGAAATTGTCGTGGAACAATGAGGTTCCACACTATTTTGCAAGACACTTTTTTGCAGAGTTTTTCTTGCACATGCACCCTGATTATACTAATCTACCGTCCAAATATTATGGGAGTAGTAAATGACATATATATGATCACAAAGGGGCATATCAAAGTGCAACATTGTCGAGGCCTCCACAACCTTTAGTACCTCGCCCAACAGAGGCATTTGCATCACTTTCAGAGTTCCAGGCTACATTAGAAGTTGGCAAAGAGGCCAGGACTGCAATCGGAAAAAAAATGGAAGCTATTTTTTATGGTGTTGATGTTGGCATGAAGCATCAACGAGTGAAAGCCAATTCCCAGGCCACATTTGTTGATAAAACAAATGCAAAATTAGATGCAATGTCGGCAGAAAAAGTTTTGGAGTATGCAAAAAAATTTCGGGATGGTTGGAAGAAGGTCATTCAAAATGATGACCCAAACCACAGATTGGTATGTGTTCTATTTAGAAAAAATTTGATGCATTTTATGATAGTTTACTTCTAGTTCTAGATTTATATATCCTTGTCTCTATAGAAATAATCAAGTTCTTCTTGCCAATAATTGCAGTTTGGAGATATGTTAAAATAGTCTTCAGTCGGTAGGGGACTTGATTTGAAAAGTTTGAATTTGGATGGATTGAATTGGGTATGTTTTTTTCTAATAGTTGTTCAATGTCCACTCTTTTGAATAAGAGATCAACAACATTTAATTTTTTTTATAATTGTGAACACATTGAATCCTAGATTTATTTTTTAGTTGTGTTGTTCACAGCTCTCTATTCCATCTCCTACTACTTGGGTTGGCTTATCTCAATTCTCATTGGGAGAGTTTGAAGAGGGTGGGAGTTCACAGGTATCATTTAATGTCTTAAAATCATTTAAATTTAATGTGTTACAATCATTTAAATCTAATTTTTTAAATTTTCAAATTTGAAATGTGTTACATAGGCTAATGTGGAGAAGAGAGTACTTGAGAGTGTGCTTGAAAGGGAGATTGGGATTGAGGAAGCACCTAGATTAGGGAAGCATGTGTCCATTCAGGATGATTCATAAATGTATGTTCTTGACTTTTATCAAATTTTTAGTTTAGCCTTTCCTATTGAACGCTTTGACCAATTATTTTGAAATATATAGAACCCCTAGATAAGTTTATCGTTGTCTTAAATGGTGTACATTCAAAATTATTTAAGGTTAGATCATGATGAAGACCTAATTTTGAACTTGAATATGTTTGAATATTTGAGAACAGATTCTATCCCACATCAGAAAAGATAAATTTTCTAAATTTTCCTCAATTGCATTCCTTGTTTTCTTGTCCAAGAATGGCGTAGTATGGACAAATTTATGTTTTCTACATACAACGAAGTGAATTACTTCTTGCCAGGGTATTGTCAACTCTTAACAAAATTGGTTAGTAATCACAAAAACCAACATTCAATTAGATTTACAAATAATCTCACACATATTGTATATGTGAGCTAGCCCACATAATTTCAAAGAGAATTTCATTATATTTAATATGAATACATCCCATTTAAATGGTTTTTGAAGAATGACTTAATATACATGTGCAGATTTTTTGTTTTCTTCATATACATACAAGATTATATGAGAACATCTATTCCACCGAAGAAAGAGAAGATTGGTATTTTTCGGAAGAATGGTTTTTAAAATGGAGATTTGTGAACTTTTTTAGATAATAAGTAGTTTTTTTGGAAGAATTGTTTAATATGGATATTTATGAGTCCTTTAGTTTGAAAGGGAATCGTGGAATTTAATTATATGACCATTTTTTTTTGTAAGTAAGATGTTTTATATATAAAGGGCCTTCAAAAAACCAGACCAGAGGTACAAAAACTTGATAATAATCGTACTGTAGTTACTGAACTGCCCCAATAGAAGGGAAACCAGTTCATCCATCCAGGTAAGTCTAGCATTTGATAGTCTAACAATCTTATAGAACATAACTAAGCTGACTAGATTGCAACTAAAAGAAGAAACTATTAAAAAGTAAAGAACCCCTGTGGGGTCAAACACTTGACGAGTAACCTGGCCAAGTGGCAAGAATGGCCGCGTACCAAGGCTCCTCTTCAATGGGTGTCCCTTTGCTTTCCAAATGCATGTCAGTGTCGACGTTTCTCTCGTCCCTGTTGGCGACTGGCAAGGCGTCTCCAAGTGGATTGTGCACATGCTGTCCTGTAGTTGTCGCCACTTCCGTGTCCTCATGCTTGACCTACTCCACAACGATCTCTGTTGAACGCTACGTCTAAGCATTTATATCGCTGGTATCTGCATGGGGTTCCTTTGTTGAATCCGTGCCTACTGGGTTGGAGGGGAAAGCATCTTGGAAGGTTGAAAGAATTTGAAGGAGGGTCGAGATCTTTCCATCTGTAATCTGCAGTCGAAATTGGAGGTCCTCCATCCTCTGACGGAGTTCGAAGACCAGACCATAGAGAATGGTTAAACTTTCTTTCAGCTGTGATTCAGGGATGGAGTCGGTAGACCCATACGCGTTGTTTCAGGCACTTCGAATTGGAGGTGGCGCCCCCATGGGAGGCCTTGAGGATCCAGCTACTTGTGCATGGGAAGGATCGATGGTTCTGGAATTCGATGGGACAACAAGGTAACGCAAAGAAGAGCTCGGTGAGATGTCAATAATGGATAAGCATTCAAACCAAGAGGCAAGCGAGGAGGAGGAGGCGAGAGGTGCTAGCTCGGACTACAGAGGCGGCGAGGAGATCATGGAGGGTGAACCAGGGGGAGAGACAGAGGCTCGGGGCCGAGGAGGATGCCATGGAGAGCCTCTTCGCGACCGTCCTCTTTGACATGGCATAATTTCCTTCATTTGAAGGCAGAAAAAGATTAAGTGCTCTAGGCAAATGCAGAGAGCCTGGAGATGGCCAGGGGCTGCGAGCACCATGAAAGTCTAGTCTAAACTAGGCCAGGGCAGTGGAGGGATGTGGGATTCGGTCTGCGAGCGAGGATGAGAAGCAAATGAAGACGAAAAAGCCATAGAGAAGTTCGTAATGGGGGTCGGGTGTACTAGAATTAATGGTGTTGCAGCGACGTGAGGTCGATTTAATGCGGGGTCGAGGCGGAGGGCATTGGCACGGGCTCATCACATGGCTCCCTGCCTCATTGGCCTACCCACACTCCCTCTTTGCACCATTTGGCTTGCACTAACAACCCATCCGGGGTGGAATTTGATTATATGACCATTGCAGAAGAAGAAGAGAAGTATTTGATTGCTGAGGAGATTATTATTTTATTGTTGTGTAAATATGATCAAATAACAACACCTGGGATGAGAATTACAGAAGGATTTGGGACTTTATCCACAAGTTGAATTTCCTGAAGGATTTTGGACTTTATCCACAAGGAGATAAGCATTTCTTTGGAAGATTAAGTATTTCCTGAAGTTTTTCTTACTCACGAAATTATTTCTTTAGAATTATTGAGATAAAGATTAATCTCTCATTATCATCATTTTTCTTCAAAATCTAAAAATCATCTTCTTCAATTCCCAACTGAAGTTTTTTTTCATAATGAAGGATAAATCATCCTTAGAGATCGTAGAAAAAATGATGAAAATTTTCAATTTCGAGCAAGATGATCCTTTTCATATGATTACTAACATGAAACCAGTTGGTATTCCATCTTATGTTCATCATTTAGATACAACAAGAGAAAGGTTGGAAAGAAAAAAAATCATGGAAAAAGTTTGAAGAGTTGCTCTAGTATCAGAGCATAAGTACACCAGAGAAGGAGAACATCTAGAAATGACCCGTCAAATACACTTTTCCATTTTCCATCTTCTTCAATTATGAGTATTGAAGATGTTCAAGTGAACAAAGTAGTTGATTTCATGATGGATACCCCCAAGAAAAAATAATTTTATAAAAAAACAAAACATGATCCAATGGAGGTTGATGAACATGAGCCTCCTTCTAAAAAGACAAAGCTAAATTCACAAGTAGAAGAGGAATCAAATTCGACAGATGAAATAAACAAGCCTTTTTTCCAGAAGTCTATTATTTCAATAACTCAATTTACATCTTCAAATGGTTCCAAAAGATAATAGCTTATTTCAATAACTCAATTTTCATCTTCAAATGGTTTTGTTTTTAAAGATATTAGCAAGTTATTTTTGGGAGGAGAAATGTCAAGAGATTTTTCTACCCAAAAGAGAAATCATATATCTTCACTTAAATGGACCTCAATAAGAGAACTACAAATCAAGAAAGAGGATATTTATATGCACATATTAGTCATGAAGGGCATGGACCATCCGAGATTTTGTCTTCAATAAATTATGAAAAAAAGACTATTCCAAATGGTTCTTTTACAACCCAAATTGACAAACCTGAGAAAGATCTAAGGCCCCAAGATTAGGACACAAATAATATTTCATTATATTTAAATGCATTTCCTCTAGAAGATAAGATCCAATGGCATAAGAAAACAAGAGATATGGTGGAAAATGATATGATACAAGAAAATTTAAGTGTTAAAAAGTTGAAGTTGCAAAAACAAATATTAGAAAACCACTTAAAAGTTGAAGGAGCTACCAATAGAGCTAAGTTAAAAGTTGAAGGAGCTACCAATAGAGTTAGGATGACTACAGTAAGTAAATTTGGAGACAAATTTAATTGATATGGGACATGAATCAGAAGATAAATCATCTACCCTCTCTTTGTTGAAGGAAAAAGAGAAATAAATTCAAATATTAAGGAAGAAACTAAATTTTCCTATTGGAGAGAATATTTAGATAAATGAATTGATGGAAATAGAAAAAGAAAAAAAATCAAATCCATCAACAATTGAGAACCCTACAATATCAAAACAAACATTTGGAAAGAATAGTAGGGAGACTGAATAAATAAAATGAGGTTGCATTAACATAAATACATTCTTGACATGGAGGTTTTTCCAAAAGGTTCTAAAGAAGAACATGCCACAAAACTTAAGGGGCAAGTTGCAACATTATAAAAGGAGATAAGGTAAGAAAAAATTGTAATTGAATCAAAGGATTTATAATGGATAGAACTGTAGGAGAAAGTGAATAGTAGAAATTCCTTAATAGATCAAAATTATGTTTCCATAGCTGAAAAATACAAGATTATAGCTCAAGGCAGTGTTAAGATTGCAGAATTTGAAGCGTTTATGAAGAAATGTGATTGGAAAATTGTTGCAAAGAAATATATAATTGGGGAAAAACATTGTATCTGGGATAAGGTTAAGAAAGTCATGCAACATATGAAGGTTCATTTCAATGTATTATCAAATATTGAATATTTAGAGAGAAGTAGCAGATTGGAAATTGGCAAAGTATGGGAGCACTTGGGAGACAAAGTCTAAATAAAAAATGATGTAATAAATTTTGTCAACAATAAAATAAAGGATGACTTAAAATTGTTAGACATCAAAGACATAACAAATTTCATCATGACAATTGGCCTAATAAATTTCAAACAAAAATTAATATTATTTGCTCAACACAAAATCTAGGTGGTCCAAGACTTTGTGCATGAATTCAAGAATAGATTCACTAGGACTTCCAATTTTATGGATCAATGAAGGTTGGTTTTACTATGGAGAGATTTATGAATGAGCTCTAGAAAAGGAAAGGACAAAGTATGAACACTTTAAAGATGTAAAGGGTCCAATCATAGGGATGGTTATTTATGAAACACCTATTAAATATTTTTTATTATTATGTACTCTCATGGAAGATGATCTCATCTAAAATCCAAGGTGTTGAGTGGCAACAAATTGGAAAGATGAAGAATAAAATCCCTCTACTAGCATTATTTTCATCCACAATTTATGTTTCTTCCCCATCTTAGATGATGATGTTATCTCTAGCCTCCATGCTAGATCCACCTGAATCTTTGTCAGCACCAACCTCCATGTCAACAACACCTCCTACGACAAAATCAATGCAAAGAGTGGCACAACTTGGGACAAATAAACAAAATAAGAAGAGAAACACCTGACAATTTTCTTCAAAACCTTTATAATAGTTGTCCCAAGAAAGAAGGAATCCACTATCAACATCACTTCTATTTTTGGAAACTGTAACATAACTAATGGGAAATGGTTGAAGAAAAAAAGTATAAAAGGAGGAAATGAAGAGGAAGGAAGCATTGTTGCTACACTGAAATAAATAAATAAAAATTATTCAATAGTTTAATTAATCCCATGTCTTTATTTATCTATGTAATTTATGTGTTTATTGTTTTCACAAAGGATTAATCCCATGTTTAATCAATAGGGTTGTTTTGTTTTTTATTTCAAAAAATTTCTAAGACTTTGAAGAGAATTTATGATATTTACTCTTAGTAAATCTTTATCATTATCAATTTATGATTCAAGCAATGAAAGTTTATGAACCAAATCACCTATTAATTGTTATGAATTTTCATAGTTGATATTCCATATAATGTTTTCAATTTGTTTCCTTTCATGTCTTTGTTTTATAGTATTCATTACTATGTTCATATTACCATGAAAACATTTTGAATATTATATTGGATATTTTTGAAATATTTTTTATTTTAATTTTGAGGAATCAGTTTCATTTTTTATTTCTAAAAAAAAGCTCACTAAAAGATATATATTAAGGTTCCCTCCATATTTATGGTTACATGTTAATTGTGGTTTATTTTATAAATCTAAAGCTCTTTTTGTTCTTAGTTAATTATTTATTCCTTCTTGTATTACTCTATTATATTCTTTAACTTATTTTGAAATTCTTTAATTTATTTCAAAATTTTGTTAAAGAGGATTATGGTTCCCCTCATGTTTATAGTTACATGTTAATTATGGTTTATAAACCTCATGTTTATGGTTACATGTTAATTATGGTTTATAAACCTCAAACTCAGTTAATTATTTGAATCAAATGCACATTTTTCATATTAAAACCTCTTCAAATGAATATTAAACAGTTTTTCATAGTGATGGTTACCCTTATTTGTGGTTTATTTTATAAACCTTGAACTCTTTTTGTGTTGAGTTAATTATTTTAAGTCTTGCATTTGAATCAAACGCACACTTTTCATATAAAAACCTTTTCAAATGAATATTAAACAAATTCTCAAATTGAGGGTTACCCTCTTTGGCTGCTGGAGTTTTTGCGTAGAGCGGGGGATAGTGAGGGTTATCCTCTTTGACTGCTGGAATCTTTTCGTAGAGATTAGTTCAAGGAGGATATTGTCATCCATAAGATGTCTTGACATTTATTATTTTTTTTTTTTTTTT
>SNQJ01S0063262.1:19809-51419 GCA_010110895.2 Picea sitchensis
TTTTTGTGTTCATTAAAAAAATGAATTGTGAATATTTTATTCTTACTCTTTATTTATTTTTAATGTAAATTAAAAAAAAAAGTTCGTAAATAAATTTTTATGTGACCATTTAGGATTATCTGCAATTTTAACGTTTAGAAAAAAACATTTTGTTTTAGGTAGCGTCACATTTTTATTTTGGTGTTGATTTTAAGGTTTTTCGAAGCAATTGTTTTATGTTTTAAGACTATGTTTAAAAAAAGTTGTAATTTTGACACGGTTAGATAAAGTGGTGGTATCAGTAGCACCACTTTTTGATTTGGAGGTTGATTTAAATTTTTTCTGAGCAGCCATTTGATCTTTTAAGTCCATGCTTGAAAGAAATTGTAACTTTGACTCGGTTACAAAAAATGGTGCTACTGGTAGCACCAGATTTGGGGGTTGATTTTCATGTTTTTTTATGCAAAAATATGGATTTTAAGGGCTAGAGTTCTTGTTTTGAGGTCACAGTTCTCATTAAATTGGTAACTTTCTTTCATTGAGATTGATTATCAAAGAAGTTTCTTAAATTAATTGTATAGTTTAAATTTGAAGACATCTAGAACACAAGCTGAATTTAATTGGTCTTGGAAAGCTCTAGCTCAAGAAGACATACAATCCCAAAAAGACTAAGGAAAGGAAACTCCAACAAAAATAAGTATTAAGTGTTGAACAATTGATCATTGGAGGGAGGTAGAAGATATACCTGGGGTAATACTGGCCCAAAAGAAGTCCAAATACAATTAGACCAAAGAAAAATCATTTCTAAGTCAAGGAAGAAGCAACAAGTTGGCTCATCATCATTAAGTATTCCTATTATCTAAGATATTTCAATTTATAAAACTAAATATTATGAGTATAGGCAAAAATTTATAACTCCCTTAAAAGAGGTTCTTATGATGACATTTAAAAAACAAATTCCAAAGTCTAGTGTAAGTAAAGATTCTCCTTTCTATCGTTCAAGTTTGCTTCTTCCTTTTTGAGTCAAGGAAGAAGCATCAAGTTGGATCATCATCATTAAGTATTCCTATTATCTAAGATATTTCAATTTATGAAACTGAATATTATGAGTATAGGGAAAAATTTATAACTCCCTTAAAAGAGGTTCTTATGATGACATTTAAAAAACAAATTCCCAAAGTCTAGTGTAAGTAAAGATTCTCCTTTCTATCGTTAAGTTTTCTTATAGAAAACCTATTTCCCCTGAAGCTTGAAATTCAATCCTTAATCATATTAAAATAGAATTCCTAAGTCTAGTGTAAGTAAAGCTTCTCCTTTCTATCGTTCAAGGTTTCCTGATAGAAAACATGTTTTCCTCGAAGCTAAAAATTCAATCCTTAGTCATTTTATGGATGGAGCAGATATGGGCCTATAGTTCTGCCATGAAATTTACATGGCGTGCCTTAGAATTATTTGAAAATCCTCCCCAATTTTAATGGTGAAAATGAAACATCAATAAAGGGCCACTTAGCTTCCTTTTAGGAAGCACTAATAATTTGACTGTTGATCCAGATTTTATGAGTAGAACGAAACGAATATAGATTATTAAAAGATGCTTAACACATAATAACAGAGATACAGTAAAACTGGTTTTCTATTCAATAAGGAAATAAGATGAAACTGTAAAATGCAGTGGAAAACAAGCTTGTTGGAATGGTGGCGACTTATCTCTGAGAAGAGATGTGACGGTTGTGCTCATTCGCAATAAGATGATTACAATGAGGCTCTGAAGGCCTTTTTACAATAAACAGGAATGTCAAAAACCCTAGACATCCAAAAACCTAACCCTAGGAGATGAAGCGCCAAAAGTCATGTGGGCCCCATTTGGGTAAGTTAGTCGGTCGACTTCCCGGGGTCGTAAGTTTTGCATACGATCTTCGTTTTAGGCGCATGATATCCCATTGGAAAGGTCTATCTGGGGACTACACATTTTGGTCTGATCTAATAAAGGGAATTTTTGACTAAGGTGATCTCTAAAAACGTTGTTTAGGGCCTCAAAACATCCCCGCAAGTCAAGGACTTGAAAACTAGGAAAAAAACTGCCAAAATGAACCAGTTGGAATAGGTGGGAGGCCACTGACATCCATATGGATCAATCCTCCCCCCTTAGGAATAAATGGTCTCCATTGCATTGAGTTCCCCCATCATATGAGGAAATTTCTACTGAATTTGGCCCCGGGTGAGCCACTTGCCTTGGTGCAGGAGCTGCCTCGCTTTGACAAATTGATAAAGTTGGATCCTTTTCTGTCGGGTGCCCTTGATCTGTGTGTCCACAATCTGATCACTGGATTCCTATTGCATGTAGTCAGGGTTGAGTTCTGTTGGTTTCAACTGCTCTGCTATCTCTGAGGTGTCCAATAATGGTGGGAAATATGGTCGAAGGAGAGCCACGTTGAAGACTAGGTGCAGGCCAAGGAAAGGGGGAATGTTGAGTGCAAAAGCATTGTCACCCACAACCTTGGTGACGGTGTATGACCCATACTAGAGTGGGTGAAGCTTCCGATGGGGCCCTGTAAGGTGTTCTTTCTACAAGTGCAACCAAACTTTGTCTCCCACCTGAAACTTATGTGGCACCCATTGTTGATCATGGTGTTGCTTGTACTTGGCATTGGACTTCTGTAAAATATCCTGAACCTGTTGGCGGATGTGATGGATCCTCTCAATGAACCGGGTGGCTTTGTCAGCTTCTGGTGGAGCAGGGGATGAGTCGGCCGAGGTGTTCGCCAGGGTAGTGAAACATCCATGGGGCCTAATGGTTGGAATCCCAACCCCACCTGAAAGGGGCTATGGCTAGTTGAGATATGCAGGGCTCGGTTGTAGCTATGCTGGACATGGGGAAGACTCTCGTCCCATGTGCAAGGGTGCTTGGAATTGTACATGCACGGGATATGTACGATCATTTGATTGACAACCTTAGTTTGGCCATCTGTTTGGGGGTGGAAGGTAGTGGATTTGGTGAGATTGATATCCAACAGTGACCAAAGGCTCGACCAAAATGTGTTGAGGAACCAACTGTCCCGATCTGAGACAATGATTTTTGGGATCCCAAAGTGTACCCAGATGCATTCAAAGAAGATCTTGGCAGTGGCCTCTGCAGTGATTTTCTTCTTGCAGGTGGCCATAATCGCCATCTTGGAAAAATGATCAACAACCACAAAAACACAATCATTTCCCCTCTTGGTGGATGGGAGTCCTAACATGTAGTCCATGGATATGGATTCGCATGGCTTGTCAGGAGTAGGAAGAGGGGTGTACAGTCCCTATTTCTCAGTGGTCGATTTGGCAATAGCGTAGGCGGTGCAGGACCTGATATACTTGTTGACATCCTGTCGAAGTTTCAGCCAGTAGAAATGCTTTTGCAGCACTTCCACTGTCTTTTCGACACGAAAGTGTCCTACCACCCAACTGTAGTGAGCTTCCCAGATCAGTTTCGCGCAGAGTCCCCAGGTCCCATCTTTCTTCTGCACCGGTACGATTGGGCTCTCACAAGGCGATGAGCTGGGACGGACGTGCCCCTTGTGGAGAAGTTCTTGGATCTGCCTCTTGATCTCCTCGTTTTCTAATGGAGAGCAGTTGTAGACCAGTCCATTGGGTAGCGGTGCGCCTGGGGTCAGATCGATGGGATGCTTGACCTGGCAGTGCAGAGGTACCCTGGTAGGAGAGGAGAAGACACTAAGTATTCTTCCACGACCTTATGCACTTGCTTCTGTTGTGTGGAGAGATCGGTCGTAGAGGCCCTCGATGTGGCTGCGATCTTTCTCTTACTCTGAGAGTGAATCACGAAGAAGACAAATTTCCCGGTCTGAGAGATGACCTTCTTGCATTGCTTGGAAAAGATCAAGAAAATAACACTGGGAGGGACTGCTTCCGGTATCCTATACAATTTCTTGTTCAAAGTAATAATAACACTACGAGGCCTAGACTCATATACAACATGATGTTTCCATAAATNTCTTGTTCAAAGTAATAATAACACTACGAGGCCTAGACTCATATACAACATGATGTTTCCATAAATAAGGTTGGCCCAAAATAACATTACAAACTTCGAGAGGAGCAACATCACACAATACCTCATCTTTGAAGGGCTTGATGTCGTACGATAGTCGACACTGTTGGTTGACACAGAGATCACTTCCTTGGCGGAGCCATCCAATGGTGTAGGGATACGAGTGAGATGTTGTCGGCAGGTCTAGCCGCTTGATGACCTATGTTGAGATGAGGTTCTTCTGGCTACCACTATCAACGATGAAGTGCAGCGGGGTGCCTTTTATCTACATCTGTGAATGGAAAAGGCGCTTGCCTTATTCTGGCTCATCTGATTCATCAGGATGGAGCTTGGTGGTAGCAACGGTGGCACTGGGCTCCATGTCAATGATCCATCTTCCCCTTGCTGGTTCTGACTCAGAGTCAGAACCCAAATCTGATTCAGAGGCTTTCACTTCGGCCATTAATGACTGCTTTGAGAGAGACAATCAACAGTGTTATGCCAAGGGCTCTTATGGAAGTCGCATCACTTCTTGGTATCCTTCTTTGTCTTTCTGGTGTCCTTCTTTTCTTGTGGCTTGGAATGGTTGTCCTGATTCTATCCATATTTGTTCTATCCTTTGTTCTATAGGTTGGGGCCGCCCTTTCCTGGCTTTTGCTGCGAGGGGTTCCCATGCCCAAATTGTCACGTCTTTTGTTTGAGGTTCTGCTCGATTTTGGCAGCATATTAATAGGCCGCCTCCAAGGATGAGATGTCCATAAATACCATTTTGGTCTAGATATATCTATGCAGAGCATTGCGGTACTTGAGCACCAGATGTCGCTCTGAATCTTTGATACCCATCTTGGTGCGCAGGGTATGGAAGATATTTGTGAAATTTGGTATTGCTTGGTCTCTTTCTTGTCGCAGTGTGGTCCATTTGGTATACAAGACGTCATAGCTTCTGACAGGGTAGTATTGTTCCTTAATAGCATCCCTGAAGGATTCCCAGGTGGCCATGACTGTAAATAATGAGGGTTCCTCTGTTTCCTTTTTCTCACATAAAGTTTCCCACCAATCTTTGACATGGGGAATGGCTTTGAGGAGCGCAAAAGTAATTTTTTCTCTATTTGAAAAGTTATGGACAGAAAAATACCCTTCTAGTAGATTCAACCACTTGTCTACAACATCCGCATCTATCTGACCTTCAAATATAGGAATGTCGAAGTTGATCTGTACCTTGAAGAGGGCGGCGCCTCCGCTTGAGGAAGATGCATCGCTTGTTGGTAGCTGCCGAAGGATTTGCGCGAAACTATCTATCATCTCATTCCTCTGTTGCGTGAGGGATTCCTCAAGCAACATTTTGAAAGGATCTCCTGTCCCATCATCTTTATTTTCTCCTTCCATGAGAGGTCGTTTGGGCATGCAAGAGATTTTTTCCTCAAGAGAAACAATCTCGAGACCCAATTCTTTGTACCCCGACCTCGTTGGGGACATGCATTAAGACGAAAAGGAGCAGACCACTCTGATACCACTGATATGGATTTTATGAGAAGAACGAAATGAATACAAATTATTAAAATATGCTTAACACAAAATAACAGAGATACAGTAAAACTGATTTTCTATTCAATAAGGAAATAAGTTGAAACTGTAAAATGCAGCAGAAAACAAGCTTGCTGGAATGGTGGCGGATTATCCCTGAGAAGAGATGTGACGGCTGCGCTCATTTGCAAGAAGATGATTACAATGAGGCTCTGAAGGCCTTTTTACAATGAAAAGGAATGTCAAAAACCCTATACATTCAAAAACCTAACCCTAGGAGATGAAGTGCCAAAAGTTGTGTGGGCCTTGTTTGGGTAAGTTAGTCAGTCGACTTCCCGGGGTCATAACTTTTGCACACAATCTCTGTTTTAGGCACATGATAGCCCGTTGGAAAGGTCTATCCGAGGACTACACATTTTGGTTTGATCTAATAGAGGGCATTTTCGACTGTGGCGATCTCTAAAAACATTGTTTGGGCTTCAAAATGGCCCCGCAAGTCAAGGACCTGAAAACTAGGAAAAAAACTACCAAAATGAACCAGTTGGAATAGGTGGGAGGCCATCGACATCCATATGGATCAACTGTACAATATGAAGATGTATATATGAGTTTATTTGTGCAAATCTTGGAAGGTAAAGCTAGGAAATGGTTTAGGAACCTACATTCCAACTCTATTATTTCATGAAATGTATTGTATACAACTTTCATGAACCAATGGGGAGAAAAAAGAGACCATCAATACTATCTAATTGAATTTTCAACATTAAAAAAAGAAAAATTATACAACATGATTCCCACTAATATCAAGCCTTCCTCAACAATAACTAAGGTGACATATGCATATGCCCATGATCTTGATTTTTCTATAATGCTAGGAAAAGAAGACATGTTAGCCTATACCAAATGAAAAATGATGGTGTTGAAGTTGAAGGTAATATAATCGTCGTTGGGAAAATCAAGCTTAAAATTGAAAATGTTGATAAGAAGAAGAAGAAAGAAGAAACCTTTGCACAAGCCCCGTCCTCTAAACCATAGGATTTGAAAATGGAAGAAATGACTAGGCTAATCATATCCCTCTTAGATAAAATCACAATTTTATAAATGGTTAATAGTGTAGCTTCTCTAGCACCTCAAAATATAGGACAAAGAAATCCTAGAAAAATCATGGATATGCTAAAAATAATCCTCAATAGGAAATCAAAATAAAAATCATTTTAGGAGACCTTTCAATCCAAAAATGTTAAGGAGGAATGAAGAACCACCAGTGCCTCATATGAGGGATAATGTTGTGGAAGACCAACTCAATATTAACGATTTTGAAGATGTGTTGCCTGATGGAGGGATAATGTTGTGGAAGACCAAATCAATATTAAATATTTTGAAGTTGTGGGGCTTAATGAACAAGAAAAATAAAGTGATATGAATTGGCTACAAGATGAAGGATCACCCACATTTAATACAAGATGAGTATCACCATTCCTTAGGGATAAATAACCAACTATTTGAAGAAAATCAAGGTGAAGGGGATGATTTTTGGTCTGCTCAATATATAGTTTTTGTTGATACACTTCAAGTTGAAATATAAATTAAATATGATCTTAGACCTAGGAAACATAAACAACTTATCAACCCCAAAAACAAAAAATAAAATAAGAAGTTGATAAAGGTAAAAAACATAAATTAGCCCAAAAACAAAAAATAAAATCAAGAAGTTGATAAAGGTAAAAAACATAAATTAGATGACGGAGGTCCCTCAAAGACCAAGACTAATGATAATATTCAAAAATCAATTAATCCTCATTCAAGTTCTTTCAACTTAAAGAATGAATTAAAAAAAATAAAGGTTCCCATTCCTTTAACATAATCAGTCGAAAACCCTTCTTATAAGGATGATTTAGGAAATTTTTTCAATAATCCTTTTCCTCTGAATTCATAAGACACTATAAATCTACAAGATGACTTCCCACTGGTAAGGCCACATTTGGAAGAAAGAAACAGTATAACTCCCTCTTTCTATGTGAGTTTGACTATCCATGGTCATATTCTACATAACTCTAAGTGAGATTAAAGAGAATCACACATTCTTATGCCAAAGGTAATAATGGATAAACTTGGGTTATATATTACTAGACCCTATAAAGACCTCTATTCATGACTCCAAAAAAGTGAAATGTATAGGAATGATAAAGCATTTAGTTGTTCACTTGGCACAAATTCCATAAAAGAGTGTTATGATGGATGTGGTAGTTTTTGATGTCCCTGTAAGCTATGACATGTTGTTATCGAGTGTTATGATGGATGTGGTAGTTTTTGATGTCCTTGTAAGCTATGCCATGTCGTTATCTACTATGACATGTTTTTATTTAGATCCTGGGAAGAAAAATTTGGAGTCTCATTACAACTGGATATGATTTATATGTAACAATCCCAATTTTTTGGGAGCCAGACTAGAAGACTATACATGGAAGTCATGTTTGCATACATAATTAGTGATTCTAATAGCCCAAATTTTTTTCCAATATATGTTGAAGAATATACATGGAAGCCAAGTTTTCATACAGAATTAGTGATTTTACTAACCCAAAGAATTTTCCAATATATGTTGAAGACTATACATGGAAGCCAAGTTTGCATACAAAATTAGTGATTCTACTAACCCAAAGAATTTTCCAATATATTCTGAAAATGATGATTTCAGAAAGTTTTTGCTCTCAATGAATGTTAATGAATATTCCTTAGCTATCCAAAACCTTTAATTAAAAGTATTGAATCAAAAAAAAATTAAATTTTTTTTTGGAAGATGTTCTTTGATGGACCATCATCCAAAATGAAATTTGGAAGATGTTCTTTGATGGAGCATCATTAAAAGATGGCTTAGGATATGAAACCTTTAATTAAAAATATTGAGCCTAAAAAATCAATAAATGAAATTTCGAAGATGTTCTTTGATGGAGCATCATCAAAAGATGGCTCAAGAGCTAGCATTGTTTTTGTTTAGCTTCTAAAACAAGACATACCTTTTCCTTTAACCTTGAATTTGAAACAACAAATAATGTTTTTGAATACGAAGCATTAGTATATTAGGCCTTGTTTTTGTTTCACCTTCTAACAAAAACAAAAGACATACCTTTTCCTTTAAGCTTGAATTTGAAGCAACACATATTTTTTTTTTAATATGAAGCATTAGTATTAGGCATTGAGACTGTTAGGAAATTAAAATTACAAAATATTTCTATTTTTGTTTGGTGATTTAGAAGTAGTTATCCATAAATAAATAAAAACATGTTTCAAACAAACCATACGAGGATGAGGGAATATATAAATCAATTTTGGGACTTTATTGATAATTATTTTTTAGCAATAAATTTCACTACAATTTTTAAAAATACTAATCAACAAGTTGATTCCTTAGTAGTATCAACTAGTATTTTCAAACCACCCAATGTTTTGCCATTAAAATATGAAGTTGATGTCCTCTACACACCATACCATCAATCCTATAATGTTAAGCATTAAAATATGAAGTTGATGTCCTCTACACACCATACCATCAATCCTATAATGTTAAGCATTAAAATATGAAGTTGATGTCCTCTACACACCATACCATCAATCCTATAATGTTAAGTATTGGCAATTTTTTTTGAAGACAATATGGAAATTAAGAGGTTTCTAGAAACAATAAATTAGTTTTATGTTGTCACATCGATCATGAAAATGACATTGAAAATGCAAAAAGATAGTGTTCAGCATTGGCAAGTTTTTGAAGAGAATATTGAAATTAGGAGGTTTCTGGAAACAATAAATGAGTTTATGAGTTTTATGTTGGCACATTGATACAAAATGATCATGAAAATGACATTGAAAATGAAAATAGTGAATTTGTAGATAGTTCAAGAAAAATTAGAAAATATAAATAATGAAACAAAATTAGGAAAAATTATAAAATGCAAATATTGAAACAAAATTAAAAAAATCAATTGTTGATCATAAATTAGTACAACCAAAAAATAATCATATCCCTATGGGACTTGTTTCTTTAGATACGATCTTTGATCAAAATGATGGAGTAGTTAGGCCAACAATTCAGCCTAAAAGAAAATGACATTGAAGAAGCTACTATAGGTAGTTCTAAAAACCGAAAATTGTCAAAATTTCTATATCTCTTCCCATAGAATATAAAAAAAATAAAATGTATTGATATCTTCCCTTAGAATTCAAAAATATGATCCCTTTAAACAATTTAAATATGTCTTTGCTTGGAGTGTTATATCTTTAAACAATTTAAAGATGTCTTTGATTGGAGTTACCATGATCTGAAAAACTTATGATACAAACTTATAATACATCCATTATAGAGCATGGCATACCTCTTAAAGGAGTTGAACCATTTAAGAAAAATTTGAGATAAGTGAACCCAATATTGTACCCATGATTGAGAAAGAAATTTAAAGAATATTTGAGAAAGAAATTTAAAGAATATTAGATGTAAAAATCATCATTCCATTAAGATATTCAGAGTGGGTGGAAACTTTAGTTAGAAAAGAAAAGTGGAGAAATTCATTTATGTGTATATTTTAGAGATCCTAATCGAGTTTCACTCAAGGATAATTACCCTTTGCCTAAAATGGACCATATTATGCAAAAGGTTGTAGGATCACAGAGAGTTTCTATGATGGATGGGTTCTCAAGGTATATCTAAGTAGATGTTAAAAGAGATGATATGGTATAACCAAGTAGATGTTAAAAGAGAGGATATATACAAAATTGCATTTACTATTCCTTGGGGCAATTTTATGTATGACAAGATGTCCTTCAGAATAATGAATGCAGGGGTTACGTTTCAAAGAGAAATGGATATTTTCTTTGTTGATGAAAAGGATAGATTAATTGTAATTTATTTGGATGACAATATTGTCTTCTCAAAAACTAAATATGATCACTTAAACCACCTTCAACAAATTTTCAAGAAATATAGAAGACATGGATTCTCATCAAACCCTAAAAACTATTTCTTTGTAATGGCTGAGGGAAAATAGATTAATTCTAATTTATTTGGATGATAAGATTGTCTTCTCAAAAAATAAATATGATCACTTAAACTACCTTCAACAAATTTTCAAGAAATGTAGAAGATATGGATTGTCATCAAACCCTAAAAAATATTTCTTTATAATGAAAGAGGGAAAACTCTTAGGACACATAAAGGAAATGAATTTAAAAGGGTGGAAGCAATAAAAACTATTAATTTCCCTAGGCATAAACACAAAGTACAATCTTTCTTAAGGGAAAGTAAACCTTTTAAGAAGATTCATTCTCAATTTTACTAAAATTGTGAAAGACATAACCAACATGTTAAAGAAAGGAAATGAAGTTAAATGGTCTGAAATAACAAAATATTCATATTTAAAAATTAATAGATCCTTAGGAGAAGCTCAATATTGATCAATTCATATTATAAGAAAGATTTCTTAGTTTTCCCTTTTTCATCAAAACATTGTTGGATTACTGAGAGGGGGGGTGAATCAGTAATAGAGAAATCTAATCATTTTTAACCATATAATGCAAGTGTTATATCAATGTAGCATTATCATCCAATATTTGCAGAGTAAATAAACAGTGAACAAATGAAAAATCATACATATACACAGTACACTAATGTTTTTATGTGGAAACCCAAAGCGGGAGAAAACCACATAACGATTTTTCTTATATGTCTTGAATAATTACATTCATTGGAAGCACCAACTTCCTTTGTTTTCCAGCTGCAACTGGAAGGAGGATCCAACCCCCTAGTTTCTCAGGTTACAACCTGAGGGAAGCTCCAACTCCCCAATTCTTTGGCTACAACCAAAAGGAGGCCACAAATCCCTATGATCTCCCACTACAATCGGAAGGTGGCTACAACCACCTATCTTTGCCCCATCCAACTGCCTTGACGTATAAGTAGAATTATGGAACCACTGTCACACTATCACTGTGATATAAACTGTTGTAAACTTGTACCAATGAACCTCCACCAAACAAACTGTACCAATATCCTAAACCATGCATCAACCTGTACCTCAACCTGTTATCAACTTGTACCATAAAAAAGTGCATCAACAATGCACCAACCTGTACCTCAACCTATACCATGAATAAGTTCATCAACCATGCACCAAACCTGTACAAATAACATGTCACAACAACATGTCCAAACAACCTATCAAAACAACCTGTCTCATCAATCTTATCAACCAAATTAGATCTACTCACCAAGACAACTCTCAAATATGTGCATCAACCAAGCATAACAAAACAACTCATAATCATCCCCAAGATCAATATGTGCCTCTAATAATATACCAATACAAGTATGCTACATCATCCATAAACCATGTGTCAAAAATACTACTAACAAATGCCTCCAACCATGTACCAGGTATGTACCAATCATGTATCAACTACTCATCAACTATTATTCATCAAGATGTACCAACCTCATCAACTATACACCTCATGTATGTTCCAACTCATTAACTACTTGTATCAACCATGTAAAAAACATGTACCTCAACTAAAATCCCTCATCAATTTCATCATCCAAATCTGATTTGTAACTCTGTAATAGACCTGGTGTATATGATCATATACCTGCAAACCTTCCTTAACTTTAACAACAAGAGACTAGCATTTTCATCAAACTTTTCTTTAGTCTCACATGACTATTTTTGGATTAGTCAACAACCCTAACTTGAAATAATTATAACTATGTACATGTAATGAATAAAGATCTGAAAATAGTACACAATGTTCTTCAGTGTGTTTATGCAATTCCTCCAGGTGTCACTACTTGGAACCTCTCAAAAAATGAGTTATAGCAAAAATGGCATACCTTGTTGAATTCTGACTTATTCTAGAGAGCGAACTTATAGAGCGTGCCTCGCATGTAATATTTGTTGTATGGATCTAAAATTTTTACACAGAATAGACAGACTGTACTCTAACCAACACATTTGGTCTTACTTAATTTGAATTTTTTATGAAGAAGTTATGACGTTTTTACCCGAAACACTTGTTTTAGACTAGTTTCAGGACTAGCCACAAACCCTATTTTCCACAGAGTGTAACGCCAAAAATACAATGACCCACAAGCTTAAATTTGTACCACATCTACTTGGATATGTTTTCTCAATGGCATATCAATTTCACGGTCCGAATCATTCCAGAAAAAAAGTTATTGCAAAAATGGTGAGATGACCTGTAAATAACATACCTTAGAAAGCATCATCAAAAGAACTTATCCTCCCTTTAATTTCGGCCTTATTTACTTCACCTTCTCTCTAAAATTCGTCTTAGATATCCTTTGGTTACCTCAGTCATGTGTAGATATTCAATATGCTCAAGTGTAATTAAAATGAGAGAGCCTTGCCTCTAATTTATACTTTCATGTAGCTTCCTTAAGGAGTTACTTTTTAACCATCTTAACCCACTTTCCTTATTTTAAGGTTAACCAACTTCTAACCACTTCTCCAATTAGTAATTTATCCATTAACTTTATTATTTAAATAATTTATTTTGTATCCACTTTGACTTATATTACACTCATCACTTCACTTTGCCTCAAGGGGTTACCTTCTAACCATCGTAAACCACTTTCCTTATTTTAGGGCTAACCCACTTCTAACCACTTGTTAGTTTAGTAATTTCTCCATTAACTTTATTATTTAAATAATTTATTTTGTATTCAATTTGAATTATAGTACACTCATCACTTCACTTTATTATTTACCTTCTAAAAACTCTTAAACCACTTTGACTACTTTGACCTTTTGGGGCTTCAAGCCAACATATGAGGGTCCTCCAAATTCATAAGGCCATAACTCTCAAACCGTGAGGCGTTATGTGGCATTCCACATACCACTAGAAATGACATGACATGTACTATCCATCTAGAATAGTCTTACCTACAAATATATCAAAACTCATACCATTATACATTAAACAAACTTGGGTCTATTACCCAAACCTGGGTTCTCCAACTTCACATGGCCATAACTCTCTGACCGTGAGGAGTTATGTGATTTTCCACATACCACCGGAAATGGCATAATATGTAATACCCATCTAAAATAATCTTACCTTCAAATATATTAAAACTCATACCATTATACATCAAACAAACTTGGGTCCATTACCCAAACCTTTGTGCTACCAAAATTCACTACCTGACTTTCTCCAAGGGTTGACATCAATCACTAAGAGTTGACATCAATCTACAATGTCACTATCCAATGGTTGACATCAATGAAAACCAACAATCCATACCAATTTTCCATCAACTTAAGCCAACTATCTGACAAACATACTATTACGACTATATTATTACAGAATAATGATGAACAATACGAATAACCAATAAAAAATTTCAGTAGATCTCTCAAAGATGCAAAGCTAAAATACAACATAATGAAAAAACATAATTATGCTTTAGTTAAGATCTCTCAAAGATGAAAAACTAAAATACAACATAATGAAAAAACATGATTATGCTTTAGTTAAGGCCTTAAAGGCTTTTTTCAGCGGATCTCTCATATATGCAAAGTTAAAATACAACATAATGGGAAAACATGATTATGCTTTAATTAAGCTCTTCAAGGTTTTTCTCATGACTATGTATTACATTCTAAAATCATTTCCTTTGTTCTTAAAAGAAATTTTAGGACAACAAGATTGTGATGGGAAAAGGGAGAAATTGATTGCAAAAATTCAAGAATCTGATTTAGAAATTAGGCCAATTAAACTCATTAAAGGTCAAGGGTTAGCCAAATTAATGGTTGAATCAAATCTTAAGACCCTAGAAATAAATGAAATGAATATCTATCTTCCTTTCGAAGATAATTTGATTATTCAAGATGTAAATTTGTTATTCAATATGTAAATTTTTTCAAGGTTTCTTCATGACTAATTATGCTTTAATTAAGCTCTTCAAGGTTTTTTCATGACTATGTATTACATTCTAAAATCATTTCCTTTGTTTTTAAAAGAAATTTTAGGACAACAAGATTGTGATGGGAAAAGGGAGAAATTGATTGCAAAAATTCAAGAATTTGATTGAGAAATTAGGCCAATTAAACTTATTAAAGGTCAAGGCTTAGCCAAATTAATGGCTAAATCAAATCTTAAGACCCTAGAAATAAATGAAATGAATATTGATCTTCCTTTCGAAGATAATTTGATTATTCAAGATGTAAATTTTTTATTCAATATAGATAATTTGATTATTCAAGATGTAAATTTGTTATTCAATATGTAAATTTTTTCAAGGTTTCTTCATGACTAATTATGCTTTAATTAAGCTCTTCAAGGTTTTTTCATGACTATGTATTACATTCTAAAATCATTTCCTTTGTTTTTAAAAGAAATTTTAGGACAACAAGATTGTGATGGGAAAAGGGAGAAATTGATTGCAAAAATTCAAGAATTTGACTGAGAAATTAGGCCAACTAAACTTATTAAAGGTCGAGGATTAGCCAAATTAATGGCTGATTCAAATCTTAAGACCCTAGACATAAATGAAATGAATATCGATCTTCCTTTCGAAGATAATTTGATTATTCAAGATGTAAATTTGTTATTCAATATGTAAATTTGTTAGAACAAGAAGAATTACCAGAACCCTTGCAACATGTAGATGATAAGTTTTTTAAATCATTATGGTATGGAGACTGGTATGGAGACATTATTTATTGTCTGATCAATTTAAAAACTCCAAAACATCTTGATAAATCTCAATCTCAATATTTGAAGTTAAAATCCATTAAATACTGCAATATTGATGGGAAATTATACCAGAAAGATCAATTTTTATTTTTTCTTAACTATATCTGAGAGGAAAAAACATATTACCTAATTAATTAACATCATGAAGGTTCTTGTGGTGGTAACTTTACTCGGAGGACCAACACTTATAAAATTCTAAGAAGTGTGTTCTATTGGGCTACTCTATTCTCTCTCAAGTCAATAAGAAAGTTAGAGCCTAATAAGAAAGTTAGCGCCTATACAAATTGTCAATTATTTTGAAGTAAGAAAAATTTGGTGCCCTTCCTCTTAAACCATTTAAAGTTAAATCACCATTTCAATAGTTGAGATTCGACTTTATAAGAGAAATTCACCCACCATGTAGTGGCCAACATCGATGGATTCTTACTTCCACTTACTATTTCCCCAAATGGACTAAAGCAATCCCAGTAGATAATGCCATAGTTTCAACAATATAATGCCACACTTTCAACAATAATTAGTTTCAACAATAATTAAATTTCTAGAGGAAAATATTTTATTTAGATTTGGATGTCCCAAAAAGATAATTACTAATAACGTGAAATATTTTTCATCTACTACACTAATAAAATTTTGAAATATTTTTCATCTACTACAGTAATAAAATTTTGTCAAAATTTTATTATTATTCTTGGTCATTCAACTTTCTAATAAAATTTTGTCAAAATTTTATTATTATTCATGGTCATTCAACTTCCTATTATCCCTAGGAAAAGAAATAAAATTTTGAAATATTTTTCATCTACTACACTAATAAAATTTTGTCAAAATTTTATTATTATTCTTGGTCATTCAACTTCCTATTATCCCTAGGAAAAGAAGTTGGTTGAATTAACACATAAAAATCCAATGAAAATCCTAAAAAGAACATTATTTGAGAAAAAAGGAACTTAGACTCATTACTAAAATATGCACTTTGGTAAGATATTATCAACACCAAAAGGTTAATCAATACATCACCTTTCTAATTATTCTATGGCGTTGATGTTATATTACTAGTTACTAGTTTATCTAGGAGCTCCAATCATGAAAATTTTGTGATAATTTTAGGAAGAACCTAACGACATGCAACGATAAACGGGATAATCCAAGTCTAACATAAAAGGGAACAAGTTGATGATCAAATGAAAAAAGTAAATCACCTTTCTAATTATTCTATGGCACTGATGTTATATTACCATTTTATCTGGGAGCTCCAATCATGCAAATTCTGCAATAATTTTAGGAAGAACCTAATGACATGCAACGTAAGATAAACCAGATAATCTAAGTCCAACAGAAAAGGGAGAAAAGGGAACAAGTTGATGATCAAATGCAAAAGTATCAAAAAAATATGAAAACATTATTTGATAAAAGAATCAAAGATAATGTGTTTACAATATGTGATTTGGTAAAAAGGGAACTTCAGTTAAACATGGAAATTTTGATGGTCTATGGACAATTCCAATGTGATTTGGTACTACATGGGATAAAAGAAGGGAACTCTAGTTAAACATGGAAATTTTGATGGTCTATGGACGAAATTTTGATGGTCTATGGACAATTCCATTTAGAATTGAATGACTAGAAGGTGAAAATAAATTTGGTCTACAAAATTTACAAAACAAGAGTTTAGACACCAGAGTTAATGGTCATTTCCTGAAACATTTTATTTATTAAAATGATTAAGAAAATGTACATAATGTAAAAATTAGGTATTTTTCTTTTACATTTCTTTTCAAAATATAGTAAAATACTTTATTTAAATAAGTTTCATTAAAAGAGAAATATTTAAAAACTAGAATAAAATACTTTGTTTAAATAAGTTTCATTAAAAGGAAAATGTTTAAAGGATGCTTAAATAGTTTCCTTATCAAAACTGTTCAAACAAACTTGAAAAAACATTTATACCCAAAAAAAAACTTCAAAATATAGTAAAATACTTTGTTTAATAAAGATTAACTAAAAAGGAAATATTTAAAGGATGTTTAAATAATTTCCTTACTAAAACTATGTTTGGCTCATACCTTGTTATGACACCCATATAAAACATAACCTTATAGATTTCATTTGTTATGACACTATAAAACATAACCTTATAAATTTCATTTGATCAAATAAACTTGAAAAATTATATATATCTGAAAAACTTTTAAAGGTTTCAAGCAAAGGAAATACTAATTAGGACATTATTCTTTTGAACTTGATCAAGATTCTTTCATAAAGAGGTATTCATCCCAAATAAGCGCCTATCATAAAGAGGCATTCATCCCAAATAAATGCCTAACATATTTTTTTGATTCGTAAAATAAGGGAAAAGAAATAGCAAAAATAAAATTTTGGAAATGAAAACATGTCCTATGGATGTTCATGAGCATTTAAAACAACATCAAAAAGAAGTCTACTCGTTCAAAAAATTTAAATTTCTTTGGAAAAACAAAAAAAAAAAAATTCTTAAATCTGATCCAAAACAAGGTAATGATGATTAATGCTTAAGTTTTTAGAATAAGTATATATATGAATTCAAATAAGATGTCTTACAGGGTGAAATACGGTTATCCAAACTAAGCAAATGCAACAAATTTATTCAAAGGAGATATAAAATTTACAGAAGACTTAAACCTTTTTAAAAATAGGGGAAAGCAAAGAAATATTTACTTTATTTGGGATTTTGTAGACTTTTCTTCATGATTATAAATATGTATGAATAAAAATCATATAAATTGAAAAAATACAGATATAAATATGTAAAAAATTTCAAAATAAACAATCTTACAAATATAATTTTATTTATAATAGGAATGTAAATACACTATACATATACATCGTTGCAAAATTTCAAAATGTAGAAATGCTAGCCTTTATTAATCTTCATCGATAGGATGTTCTACATTGAAGGAAGGTCTAGGAGAAATATAAGGGTTGGAAGTATCAACAGAGCTATCAAATTCATCCTGAG
Organism: Picea sitchensis; assembly: GCA_010110895.2. Classification (NCBI taxonomy): domain Eukaryota; kingdom Viridiplantae; phylum Streptophyta; class Pinopsida; order Pinales; family Pinaceae; genus Picea; species Picea sitchensis. The sequence goes on from SNQJ01S0063262.1 coordinate 38,103, forward strand.
AGGGAGGACATCTCATAATATGAATGTCTTGCTTAATATTAAGCATATCCTCCATGATTTTGTCGAGTCTAAATTCAAGCATGTGTTGAAAATTCATTGTTGGACCTGAAGTAGAATTTCCCTATTTTGTCTAGTAATTTGCTTTCTTAGTATTTGTTGGACCTGAAGTAGAATTTCCCTATTTTGTCTAGTAATTTGCTTTCTTAGTATTTCCCGTACCCAAATGCATGTAACATTTGCGATTTACTAGAAGCCCCTATCCTCAATACTTAAATTTTTTAGGCCTAATTTATGGTGCATTGTAAGTACAAGTAGGAAAATATGGAGAAGAAAGAGAGATATTTCTTCTAGTCGCGTTGAGATCTGATGAAATATCAATCACAACTTGATGAAATATCAATTAATGAAATATCAATTAGAGCTTGATCCTCAAGTCCCCCTAGTCACATCCTTCTTATCGACTAAATCATTTTCTTTTCCTTTCTCTAAACTTTTTGTCCCTATGAACCCCATATAATCATCGGGACTAACAAACATTTTAAAAAGTACATTTTGAACAGAAAAATATGATTAGAACTACTATGAAATATGCCTTCTAAATTATTTTATTTATAGAAAATTTTATATCAAAGGAATCATAATTGAGAATCATTTCAAAATCTTTGAAGTATGTCTTTCATCATCTAAATAATTCTAAGGAATCATAATTGAGAATCATTTCAAAATCTTTGAAGTATGTTTTTCATCATCTAAATAATTCTTGATTTATTTCATGTTATATAACGTTATTAGGACATGCCCTTCTGGCTGGGGATTATTAGTAATCGATTTTCATTGTTCCATTAATCCATGCAGACAAATTAAGACAAATCAATATTAGGACATGCCCTTCGCGCTGGGTGACTATTAGTAATCGATTTTCATTGTTCCATTAATCCATGGACACAAATCAAGACAACTCAATATTAGGACATGCCCTTTCGGCTGGGTGACTATTAGTAATTGATTTTCATTGCTCCATTAATCCATGCACACAAATCAAGACACATCAATATTAGGACATGCCCTTCCGGCTGGATTAGTAATCGATCTTCATTGTTCCATTAATCCATGCACACCATGCACACAAATCAAGAAAAATCAATATTAGGACATGCCCTTTGGATTAGTAATCGATCTTCATTGTTCCATTAATCCATGCACACCATGCACACAAATCAAGAAAAATCAATATTAGGACATGCCCTTCTGGCTGGGTTAGTAATCGGTTTTCATTGTTCCATTAATCCATGCACGCAAATAAAGACAAATCAATCATTTTAACCAAAGTTTGAAGAGATTCATATAATTTTCAAACTGAGATTTCAATTTTTATCCTAACTTTTTTGTTGGATGCCTTATTTGGCCTCATCCTGAGGCATGGAGCCACATTGCCCACTTAAATATTAGGTTAAAACACACCTTGGCTTAATAATTTTCTCTAAGTGAAGTAATGCTATAAATAAGCCTAGCATTACTTCTCTAACATTAAAGCATTACTTCTCTAACATTAAATGTTAAATGTTTCGTACTATGATCATATTTGAAATATGACTATAAGTGTCATGGCAATGTGGCTATAGGTATGCTCGACATGAGTATAACAAGCAAGTTTCCCTTCATTTTCTTTGCCTTTTCTTTGCCTTGCCCCTTCATTTTTCTTTGCCTTGTGTGAACTTTGCTCTCATTCTACATTTTGCTCCCAATCTTCATTTCGTTCAGCATAATATAATTTTCCTGTGCGAATATCATTTTCCTGTGCATGTTGAGGAGCTTTCTAGTGCAAGGATATTTACAATGCATGTTGTTGCATTGTTGTTGCAACACATGAAGAAACAAAGAATAAACAAATAGACAACAAAGAACTATATGCAAATTATGATCTTCACTAACTCACTGTTCAGATTATGATCTTCACTAACTCACCGTTTAGGTATCCTTTCACATCTTGACGGGTTCCATTGTTTAATTTTTGGGTTACATTGTTTAATGTTTCTTAATCATCAGTTATATTATGGTATTGCCTTTAGACTTAACTTTTCTGCTAATATGGTAACTGTATGCAAATTATGATCTTCACTAACTCATTGTTCAAATTATGATCTTCACTAACTCACCATTCAGGTATCCTTTCACATCTTGACGGGTTCCATTGTTTAATTTTTGGGTTTCATTGTTTAATGTTTCTTAATCATCAATTATATTATGAAGTAGTTGTTGCTCGACACTGCCTTTAGACTTAACTTTGCTGCTAATATGGTTTTAGCAAGTTCTTCTTTCTTCTCCAAGTGTGGTTCTTCAAAGGGCCTCCTCGCTGCAGCCATGGAAACACAAAAAGTAATTTTTTTTCTACTAATCCATTTCATAATATTTAAAAGAACATTCATTTCATAATATTTAAAATAACAAATTTCTTTCTTGCATTGAATTCATTTCATATGACATAAGAGAACACATTTCTTTTCTGTGAATTCAATGAATTCATTTCATAATACATAAAAGAACAAATATCTTTAAAAGCACCGAAAAAAAAAATCAAAGGCATAGTTATAGATTGTTTTATAGCATGTTCACCTCAGCTATATTGGTAGCACCTTAAGGTTGTAAGGACATAAGTGTATTATGACTTACCTTACCTAGTGCAATAGATGGTCCCCTCCTATGCAATCTTCCTTGAACCTTGAAACTTTGCTCTCATTCTGCATTTTTCTCCCATTTTTCATTTGGTTCAGCATAATATAATTTTCCTTTGTGAATATCATTTTCCTGTGCATGTTGAGGAGATTTCCAGTGCAAGGAGATTTACAATGCATGTTGTTGCAATGTTGTTGCAGCAGATGAAGAAAACAGATGAAAAAACTAAGAATACACATATAGACAACAAAGAATTGTATGCAGATTATGATCTTCACTAACTCATCATTCAGGTATCCTTTCACATCTTGATGGGTTCCATTGTTTAATTTTTATTAATCATCAATTATATTATGAAGTAGCTGCTACTCGATACTTATATTATGAAGTAGCTTCTACTTGTATTGCCTTTAGACTTAAATTTGTTGCTAATACAATTTTAGCAAGTTCTTCTTTCTTCTCCAACGTTGGTTTTTCAAAGGGCCTCCTAGCTGCAGCCATGGAATCACGAAAAGTAAGTTTTTGCTACTAATTCATTTCATAATATTTAAAATATTTAAAAGAACATTCATTTCATAATATTTAAAATAACAAATTTATAATACATAATACATAAAAGAACAAATTTATTTTCTGTTGTGAATTCAGTGAATTCATTTCATAAGACATAAAAGAAAAAAAATCTTTAAAAGCATCGGAAAAGAAAAATTCAAAGGCATAKCTATAGATTGATTTATAGCATGTTCACCTCAGCTATATTGGTAGYACCTTAAGGTTGTAAGGGCATATTCAAAGTGTATTATGACTTAACTTACTTGGTGCAATAGATAGTCCCCTCCTCTGTGCTCCTCCTTGAACCTTGAATTTCTTGTCCCCAAGTGTACGTCGCGATTTTGATTTTATAAGCAAGTCGCACATCTAGGATACAGGTTCTTGGCCCGTGTAGATGTTGGTGGGTCGTAGTGTCTGGGTGGTAAACTAATAGCGCTTTATGGGGATCTGTCTGTGAGCAAAAGATACACTTTCCTGGTAGGGTTCCTGCTCATAGCTGGTTAATTCTATTTTGCTAACCTTAAAGCGGCCTGGAAGGATAGGTAATAAGTCTGCTTTTTGTTTCTTTTTTCTCTTTTCCCCAACTCCCAAATTATGTGTTGAGAAAACCGAATACAATGGCCATCCTCTCGCTATTATGGAAAATAATATGTTATGTTCTTTATACTCCCCATCCCCAGCATGCAACACAATTCTTGAGTTGTGGTCACACCCTGCCTCTTTGATTAACATGAAAATCACTCCAAATCTATAGACTTTTTCTCCAATTGATGGTGAGATCTATCTTCAACACAAAAAGCATAAATCTTGTTATTGATCTCAATCCAGCTGCTTCCAGGCTTCTTTTTTACCCTCCTATCATTCACGTGTTTTCTCACCTTTTGCATGTCATCCCACCTGGCAGCCACTGCATAGATTTTTGACAAAAATACATAATTTGCAGAATTATCAGGGTCTAACTCAAAAAAGATCTTTTCCACACGTTCTCCTAAATCCATATTGGTATGAATTCTATATGCACCAATATTCATCCTATGTTATTTCTATATCGATATATAAAGAATATGGAAAATCCAGGTCCCTACCTAAGGTTTGTTCGTCTGCCACTCATTTTCCACGCAGTTGACGAGGAAATATAGGTAGCATTTATATAAATTTTAGCCATAAATTGCATGCATATACCGTCACAGGTACAAGCACACCCTTGACGCTCAACATGAACTATTATTGAATCTAACACTGAAAATGAATTATCATTCACTCTTTCCTATAAAAGTGAAAAGAAAAAAAAATATTTGTGGTTGTAGATCATTGGCGACCATTACCTTCCCATGCAATTTCCTGTGAAGTGCCAAGCAAATCAATCCTTCCTACTATTGTCTATAATGGCGAGATAACAGTAAAACAGTTGTATTGAGAACCTTGTTCCCCCTTCCAGCGAGCACCTAGGAGAACAAACCACTCGAATTACCAGATCACTTGATTCCCCGGGGCTCATTCAAGATCTGTTGTTTCTTCAACTCCCTCCCTGGCCCTTCTTTCCTCCTGGATGGACTCGATTCAACGAAATGCGCTTAGGTAAACCGTATATCGTTGTTAGGTGAATAGGAGAAGGATTCAATATCCCTAAATTCCATCTTGAAGGGTTCCTTGCTTGCCCATTTCCACACATAGAAGAGATAGACTCCATTCATACAACTAGCGACTGCCTCTTTTGATAAATGAATTATAGAAGGCGCCCTCCGGCACTCGACCTTTTGGTGGTACTATCATGTGAATGAATCATGGACTAAAGGTAAACGAGTCGTTTCTCTCCCAATGTTCTATGGCTTTGGTGGTACTGTAATGTTCTGATATTGACGACCGCGACAATCAGCGTTACATTACCGATATTTTTTATAAAAATAAGAATTGTGTATCACATAGAATCAATTGACACATTGTTAACAAATGCATGCATGCCATACGTGTTGGCACTAAGTCTGCTTGTAATCTTATTTCACTGTAACCCTAATGTCATGTCACCCGCACATGAATCTATCTCATTTACCATAAGGCAGTCCCTACAACCCACAATAATGAGTCTCCCTTCTACAAGTGACAATGGCTATCACCGTATATATAACTTGTAACTGTTTAACTGCAGACAAAATCCGATCTGTTAAATTATTTAATATTACATTTGAATAATTATTTATTTTACTTTTGGATTTATTTTAAATGGCATATTTTTCATAATTAATGAATGACTCGTGCTTTTGTCTATCTTTAATGATTAATGATGTGTGTTTATCATGCCCACGTCTATGAATCTCACATGTTTCCGTATGGAATTTCTTTAACAAAGTTTATGGGATCAATTCACAAGAATAAAAAGTTTGACAAAGGACGGATATTTTGAATACTTTACAAATTAATATAATTTAAAAAAAAAACTTGGTTGATGTCATCAATGAAACGAGGTCATTACCAAGTTTCAAACGAGCCCCTCACACCTAATCATGGCACTAACTAATTATCAATGAATCAAATAATCATGTTGTGAGGGGATTGTTGATATGTTGTCCGATCGTGCCTCTCACAGATGGGGATTCTTGTTACTTATCGCACCACGGACAAGGCCTTTCACTCCCAATCAATATATCTAGGCAACCTTCCTCACTAACGCTCAAAGTTAGAGGTCCATACAGTGGGTACATGGACGATGAAAATATGTTTTATTGGTAAACTCTCTATCGATATAAGCAACAACAGTTGTTCAAATGGATTTTCAAATGAAACTAAGAATAAGCATAGATATAGTCATTTATTTTCAGAAATATCAACTTAGAAGGCACTGGAATACAAACACTGAAAATCTTGTGGAAGGAAAAGAAACAATGATTTATTGTGAAAATACAAGAAGTAAAACTAAACCTAGTTCAAGTCAACTACCTAGTCAAAGCAATGGTAGTCGAGTCAACTGCTTATTTAAGCAATGATTGTCCTGCCCTCAGGGAAAGGACTTGTTGCTCTACAGCTCGCCTTGTTAATTAAGCAATGATCACCAAATATTTGATAAAGGAAATAATTGATTGATAAGATACATGTTGGGTATCACATGTGTTAAAATCTTCACACACTCACTTAAGTAAGTGTTAATTTGACCCCTATCCCAATAGAAAAGGCACTAGAGCTATCATCCGTACTGCCTCACAGGGATCCCTGTGAGAGATAAATGTTGTAACTAAGCATGATTAGTTAAGTATTTTTAGTACTATATGACAAAACCCCAAAACAATTTACTAAGCATGATTAGTTAAAAATATTTTTAGTACTATATGACAACACTCCAAAACAATTCCTTAATAGTTTTGATAACTTGAAAAAATTTCTTTAGTTTAAATATTATTTAGATTAATGTTAAAAATTAATTAATTTAGGCCCCTAGGGTGTAGTACAGCCGGTGATGGAGAGTATTATTAAGGTACCCCCTTGTGTGAAGTCATTGATTCAAAACCCTCGACTTACCTTGTGTTTCGTGTGAGGGACCGCGTTGCCATTCCTAGAGCTTATAGTGGTAGAAATTGGATAAACTGACCTCGTGTCACATGAGTACATGCCCGACTAATTGTTGATTCTACTAGTCACAAACAAAGAAGATAAATTTAGGTATAAAAGTCGTATTAAGTATAAATAAATTGTGCACGATTTAATTAAATACAAAAATCAATGTGATATGATCCTAGATATAATGGTTGCAAATAGAGGTCGATCATAAATTTAGATTAATTTTAGAGGTGTGAAGCGCTCAAACCTTAATTTAGTACTAAGTTCTGAAACTACCAAACCATTCAGAGGACACGTCGCTTAACTACACTTAAATAGGAGCTTTGGTAAATTTTTGAAAACCTTTTTTCCAAGCTTTGAAACCATTTCAATTTTAGAAACCTTCCACCGTACCATTTGTTAGTCCGGAACATTTAAAACTTGACGACCATGTGACCACTGAAAACCAACCATGAATTGACCTGTAGGATCACATTTAGTAAAATTTTAGACTAAATTGGTAATAGTCTATCACCTTTTGTTTATTCCTAAAATTCATTCATTGAAGGTTACAAGCTCCTGAGTTTAAAGTTGTTGCTGATATCTCGCAATTTGAGAGACTTGGTTTTCGAGTGGAATCCATGCATGGCTAAGTTAAGAAGACAATCCAATTTTTAAGTTGTATTAAATTTTTCCCAAGGAAAAATATATCTTGATTTTCTTTCTATCATAACTCAGACCCTCAAACCACCCCTAGAAGGAAAATTGTTGTAGAAAACCTATTTTTAGGCATCTCATAGAGAAACACTTTGACATCCTCCAATCGAAGAGCTTAATAAAGTAGAATTTACAAATTTTAGTAATAGTAATGAACATTTATATGCATGGGACTCTCTTTTAGCCAGGGAAATCCTCCCTACCACTTTTCACTTTCCAAAACTAGTGTAAAAATTATGATTCAACAAAAAGGGTTATCATGGATAAAAACCAAAAAGTCATTTTCACAATTTTAGTCTAAACCTCTTTTTAAGAAATATTATCACTATATGAAAACAAAGAAAAGATAGATGAAGATTCCCTTTCCCTAGAATTCAGTTCACTACCACTATCAGAAAGGCTTATCTTTATGACATATTTGTTTATTACCCCATATGGACTAAGAATTAAACCTTCCTATAAAAGCATCCTTAATTAAATATTTAGTTAAGGAGGTTATAACTATTGTCTATTTGATCCTTTGCTATGACATTGACACTCTAGTAGATGCTATTGTCTTAGGTTTATTTGATCCTTTGCTATGACATCTAGTAGATGCTATTGTCTTAGGTTTATTTGATCCTTTGCTATGACATTGACACTCTAGTAGATGCTATTGTCTTAGGTTTTTTGCTAAAAAAATTCTAAAAGAACTAAATTYAATTATGTAGAAWATCTCTCTAATACCATTAATGAACATATGACATTTTTTTGAGGATTGGAAAAGTTTCAGGAATCAATATTGCTTATCTTATGATACAAGAAGAGTCTACTTATTTTGAGTCTTTGAATTTAAAGAAAGTAGACCAACAAGGAAATTTCATTCATGTCATCAAATGCACTAATGTTGTGGTAAAAAATGTGGTTACATGTATTTTATTGATCAGGTTATGGCCATTGTTTACACTCTAATTCATAATGAGTCCCCTCATTATATTTTTCCTAAATGTGGAAATGCTTTACAACTAGGAGAACATATGAAGGTTGGAGACTAGTACATTTATGAAAATTATACATTCTTAAGAATTTATGGGTTGAATCACAACCTTAAAGGGTACCCATTTTTTTTACTCGCGTAATTTTTTCTTTAAAAAAATTGAGACAAACATTAGCTTAGATTACCATTATTTTGCTTCAAAATTTAAAAAGACTCTTCTTCAATTCCTAGTTGAAGTTTTCTTTTTCATAGTGAAGGATAAATTAGCCCTAGAGATCATACAAAAAATGATGAAAAATTTCAATTTTGAGAAAGATGATTCTTTCCATGTGACTACAAACATAAAACATGCAGTTGGTCTTCCATCTTATGCTCATCATTTAGATATGTTGGTACTTAGAATTTTGGGTAAATATTGCACATGTGCACAAAAAAAAAATTGCATGCCTATTCCAGTTTTTGCATGCACTCAAGTAGTTGCGTAATAGGTGACATCAAGCATACACGCACCAATTCAAGTTTTTCTAATGCACGTCAGTTCAAGTTCTTCCAATGCACATCGGTCTGAGTCTTGTGATGTGTTATCCCCCATTTCTAGGGATAACTAAGGATATGATGTCTCGAGTCCCTCAAGTTGCAGACATGGAGTACCGAGAGGTATCCCAACATGATGAGCCCTTCATTCACCATACATCACCATTCAACGATGGAAACAGTGTCCACCACACTTGACTTGGATCATAGAGGACAACAGATCTTACTCCATGAGGTAAGAATTTTGGTATTGTGGTAAGTGTCATTATAATAATTCAAGCATTTGAACATGCTACAAAGGATTCTTTCTTGATTTTGAAAACATTTTCTTGGAAATTATGCCTTTTCCCCTATTTCACCTTGGTGAGTGTCATGGTTTCCTAGTAAGTGTCCACCTTTGGGAAAAGGGTTGCTACCCGGGGGTATCCTTGAAGGGTCATTGTACCATTCCCAATCATAGCTTCCACCTTCCATCACTTCTTCATTTTTTCTCTATTTCACCTTGGTGAGTGTCATGGTTTCCTAGTAAGTGGCCACCCTTGGGAAAAGGGTTGCTACCTAAAGGTATCCTTGAAGGGTCATCATATCATTCCCAATCATAGTTGCCACATTCCATCACTTGTTCCCCTCCATTTCCTAATCTTTTATTTCTTCGGGGTTATTGACCCAAGAAGGGCATGTACCTCATTTCACGGGAAGAAGGGGATAAAGGCCCATAGGTAAATGTATCTAGAAAAAGTTAAAATCCAAATCGTAACCTTTTACATGCTCCCCCAAGAGGTCTTGAGAATGATGAAATGTTTCTCTTAAAACATTGGAAGACCTACAAAATCAAACTCACTTTATATAGATGTCTCGCTTGTTGAGGTGTGTACATGTATGCGATGTCCCTTTCTTTCCATGCATATGGAACTTTGTGTACCTCTAGCTTCAAGTGACATTGTAGTAATATTTTATTTCCATTTCTTATAGTACCCAATTGTTTTGTACTTCAATTAATTAACGGCAAATGAATGGTCTTGAAAAAATGTTACATCGCAGACGAAGGGTAGCAAACCCTCTACAAAGGCACCCATAATGAGACAATACGAGCCCCTGTATATCATGAAACCCCATACCTAGAAGTCTAACCTCCATCCACTTCACATTCGGTGCATGACCTAGATAGGGCACTATGACACCCCTCCCATATCTAAATTTTGCAAATTGTATAAGGTCTTTGAGAATATGTTAATTTTGAAAAAGGGGGATTTGATCCACATGTTTTGGTGGTTATTTATTAGATATGGATTAATTGGCATGATATTTTGACTTGTGGACCCTTGGAGGTAATATTTGCATGTTTTTACATGTCTTTTATAGGTGACAACTTGATCATGGAGGCACAAGGTCACTTGGACCTTCACTTGGGGCATGAAGCCCACATAATGGATGATGCACCCCCCCCCCCTCCTAGGAAAACTTGGATGAGGGGCGTTTCCTTTGGAGGAACTTTAGTGTCCCTTGGAGGTGACTCACTAGCCTTCCTAGCCCCAACGTTTGCCTTTGGAGGCCTCATATTTCACTTTTGGTGCATGACGTCACACTTGAGAGGTTAGGGTTTTGGTGGTGTTGGTGACTTAATGATGACTTGGAATATGTTGATGGAGGAAGACCCTTACACCATGAAGGTATGGCCTTTGGAGGCCCAACGTTTGCCTCAAAAATCTCAATGGTTTGCTCATTATTCCAAAACATCACCCCTAGAGGGCATGGCGTCATCTTTTAGGGCTTGTTTATTTTGAAAATTGAATTGTATCTTGTAAAGGGGAAAATTAGGAGGTCAGCCCCCCTATTTTGTGTTCTACCCTAATTTAAGTGGAAAAATAATTTTACAAGGTCTAGTATAAATAAGACCTTGTCACTTTGATTTTGACATATAAGACAAGTCTTGAGAATTCCATATGTTTATGGCTGAAATTTTCGCTGCTCTTGGGTATTTCACACCTCTCTCTCTCTCTCTCTCTCTCTCATGCTCTTATGATGCTAATTACTTTTCTTTTGGAGGAAAGTGGTGTCCTATCTCTCTTGGATGGTTATCTTGCTCTTGTGGTGGAATATACTTGGTAAAAGAGGGTTTATCTTGCTATCTCTTGGAATTGGTAAGGAAAATTCTTCATAATGTTAGTGTTTCTTATTGTTTCATGGTTATTCTTGTTTAAACTCTCGGAGTAGTATACAATCATACACCCTCCACTAATTATATCACATTTTTCTTTGGATAAGCTATTGTTCAAGGTTGCTAGGAGGAGTAGAATGGCTTACACCCTCCTAGATTTACCTTGCTAGTTTTGTTTTCCCTAGGGATTAATAAGGCTTACACCCCTAGGGAAATAACACAACTATCCCTTGCAACAAGAGACCCCATAACCCAATTGATAAGACACTAGTCTACTTTGCATTGGAATATGTGAAAAATAGAGATTTTGCAATTGTTCAAGTTGGAATCAATTTTGCATGCTTAAGGCTTCCTTGTTCCCTAAGGGAATATAGCTCAGCCAATAATTATTCGTGTTGTTAAAAATAAATGATACATCCATTATAGATGGAGAATACTCTCTCTTTCATCCATTTCTTACTTATCTATCATTGAAATTTACCTGTGAACCTAGATTGTTATTCTACTTCTCATTGGCTATCTTTAAGATGGTTGTCAATTTTTGTGGTTAGATATTGTTGTTGTAAAATTTATTTTGTATAACCACTTGGATGTTATAATAAATTTCTGATCACACTTAATAATAAACCCCAAAACTCACCAAAGTCTAGCTTCATTAATTGGAAGCTTAACTAGTTTTTGCTAGCTTTATTTTCATCATCTCTTGCTTGATTTTGGTGGTTAGATTTGCAGTTGATACTGTAGAAAATATATTTCCATACTGCTGCAATTTTTGGACAGTGAAGTTTCAAGAAAAGACACCACATGCACACTGAAATAAAGAAAATAATCTTCAGGAAATCTCCCCAAATGATTACTTCAGGAGCACAATATATCGTGGAGCAGTAAGGATATGAGTTCGCAAAATAGTTAATATTTCCATGACTCCAAATAGGCTACATGGAATGCACGAGGGTGAAAAAAGCATGTGGGACTAGAATTCATAGGAGTGAGTGGGGAAAAATTGAAATTAACAAAGCGTTAAATTTGAGAAGATAAAAGGGAGCAACAACAATAGAAAGAGAGTTAGTCATTTCTAATTACTCAATTGATTGTCCAATGATAGTTTTGTTGTTGCCAACGTCATTGAGCTCACTCTGAGCCTGTGTTTTGTAATGTATCTGTTTGTGATTATGGTTCTCTAATATTTGCAGAGTCTAAAACAGAGCACATGGTACTATATAATGTAATACTAGTAAATTGTATAAGAGCACATGGCTCTTTTCCTGTCAATTGACGAGTTGTTTAATGTATGTCTGTGAATGGTTGAATGAAGATAATAAAGATGCAGTGATTCTTTTCTTATGATGTGTTTATCATGGGTCAAATTAATGTATTTGTTTTTGTTACATGTTGTTAGACATTAATTGTATTGCAAAGGATTGTATGAATGTCAACCTAGATGGATTCTTGTGTAATTATTCCTTCATCACCAAAACAAGCCCATATGGTCTCTATGATTCTCATGGCATCTTGGGTGACACCTTCTTTATTCTTTGGCTAAGGATTGATATGCCGATGCATTGGGATTTGTTTTGGTCAACTTTGTATGAACTCAGGATCTTCAACCCCCCAACGTTAAGAAGGACGCGCATAAGCGTAGTAAGAGACAACAAATGGTTCTGTTGTTGGGACATGAAATTTTTGCATTGAATGATGAAGGTGAAGAATAAGGTTGTATCCATCTTGGGAATAAATTCAATATTGATTTATTACGAAGGAAGATGATTTTTCTCAGCAGGAAACTCAAGGTTTGAATGCCAATGTGGAGCGATGGAAGAATAGGTATATCTACATTGCTATGCATAAAATTTTCTTTGTTGAATTTCCATGTCTATTGTATGAATGGTTGAAGAGGTTGACTACTACTAATATTTCTTTGAGGCCACAACAACCATTGGTATAAGATCAATTCACGATTGGTAGGTTTAATAAATTGGATAACAAGTGGACTCGAGCCATTAATTTCTGGTTTTCTTGGGTGAAGGAAGAGTATATAATTGAGTTTGTTGATGGGTACACTAATTTTTTCAGTGAGGCTGAAAGAAATTTCATTAGAGGTCCTAGTAAAAGGCTTCTAGAAGATATCCCACTCTGGATAAAGATGTTTTTAATGGAGAAGAGGTCGATGTGCATGGAG
>SNQJ01S0063262.1:84545-96328 GCA_010110895.2 Picea sitchensis
GTTGGATAATAGGCCGTCACCCATAATTCTACTAAGGAGGGTGACTAAGGAAAATGTATAACAACTATAATGTTTTTTTAAGGAGTTTGTGCCAATGAGCGGATTAACAATTTTTATAAAAACTTATATAATACATTGTTAAAATTCAATAACATTTAAACTTCTATTATATTTCAAAAGATGATACCTTTTAGGTGATGGTAAGGAGTTTTTGAAAAGATTAGAGAGTTTTTTTAATTAGAAATTTTGTTTTCATGGTAAGAATTTAGTTTAGTTAAATTGAGTTTAAAAAGATATTTGAATCATTGATAGATTTGTGTTTAAAATTATATAAATAATGTTGAAAATGAAAATAATCTAATTTAAAAATGTTTTTTAAGATTATAGTTTAGTTAAATTGTGTTTAAAATTTTTAGATAATGGTAAAGAGTTTTGAAAAGATTAGAAAAAAAATTTAATTAGAGATTTTGTTTTTATTGTAAGAATTTAGTTTAATTAAATTGTGTTTAAAAAGATATTTAAATCATTAATAAATTGTGTTTAAAACTATATAAATAATATTGAAAATGAGAATAATCTAATTTTATAATTAAATTTTTTTTTAAGACTATAAATATGATAAAAATATACTAAAAATTTCAAACATAATCATAATTTAGTTCCAAAATAATTTAAAAAAAATAACATTCATATAAATTATATATTAAAATTTTTGTAAATTTTCCAACAAACATAACAATTAAACATTCACATTATTTATAAAATTTATGTTTAAATATTGAAATAGTATGTCTATATATATATATATATATTCAAATTATTACTATATACATATGGAAAGTGAGTGTTTTATTTATATGATATTAATATATAAAAATTATAGAAATGATGTACATAAATTATGATATACATAATGAATACAACATGTATTCATTGTGTATAAAACAATATAGTTCAATGTTTAAAATAATTTATATACCCATTTATATATGGAAAGTAAGTATTTTATTTAAACATTTTATATTATATTAACATATAAAAAATAAAAATGATGTACATAAATTATGGTATAAATAATGGATACAAAATGTAATGTGTATACAAAAATCTAAAACTATGAGACTTCTATTTCTAAAGTTTAAGTTTAATTTTTTTTTTATAAAATTAGATCATTTTTTATTATAAATTTTTACATACATAATAAAAATATTTATAAAGATTTTATTTTCAAACTTTTAATATTAAAATGATAATAATTTTTTTAATAATATATTTAAATTATTATAATTTTTTTAAATAATTTTTATTTATTTATAAAATAATTTTTGTATCTATTTATATATGAAAAATCAATATTTTATTTGTACATATTTTAATATTTTATATATATAATATTAATATTTGAAAAAAAAACATATAAATATAGAGTATTATTATTATATGAGATCTGATAGTTCATAGCTTGTAACACGCAAAGAAAGCTTCGTTGATACATTCTCTACTGTCACTAAACTGGCCCAAGCTATAAGATATTAATAGTCGAAGGAGGAAGGTGGAAACAAAATAAACAATCTCATTCATTCAATCAGAAATTTTGCTTAATAAAATTTCGAGTTCTCAACCCCAATGGATCAATGCATTCACCTAAGAATGATGAATTCCCACTTGTACTATTTCTATCATCTATGCTGCTTGCTTCCAATTCACTGGGGAATCAATCCATATAAAAATAAAAATGGATATAAACATAAAAATGGAGTATTATTATTATATGAGTTTAAGATAATAGATATAAACATAAAAATGGTGTTAGAATAATGTAGAAACTTCTAAAATGTATTGTAAATTTAGAATGYTGTTTCAAGTTTGTTTCACAAGAACAAATTTAGTGTTTGTAGGTGGTTTGAGATYCACAATGATAGGAGTGTGATCTAATACTCTATTTAGCTATAAATGTAATCGAATTCTCTCAATGAATTAAGCTTTGTGAGCACTGATTCACTTGTGTGTGTATTTTTCTAGGTTCTGAGTTTTAATTTGGTATCAGAGCCAAATAGAGGAGCGATTTGCTAGTGCTAAGGGTTGCCATTGTTGGTCCGATTTTAGCCGCCACAGAGATTGTTACCAGGTGAAGAGTGTTTTTGTTGCCTAGTGAATTGGGTCGCCGCTGCTATTGACCGTTGCTGCCAGTGAACAACGAACAGTGATATCTGCATCCTCATACCAACAATGCTATTTGCAACCTTGGACTCTGCATTTTTCATTCCATAGGTGTGATCTCAAAGTCGCCTATGTGCATCAATATATCTCCACCACTCACTTGTCCACCGATATATCTCATCGTTTGTGAGGCCTTTGCCTAGGAGCCTCGATATATGAGATTATTATCAAGAAGAACCTATGGAATTTGATTTTTAATTTGGCATTTGAGTTTGAGAAAGCCTAAGGAGAAAGTGAAACCGATGCCTGTGTGCTCTTGTGGAGGCCAAGCAAAAGTTTGTTGAGGTGGGTTGTGAGGTGGCCGACGAAGGCTTGTTGGTTGGTGGAGCTAACCATCTTGCAGAGAAAAAAGAGGTGTGAATTGCAGAGGCGAAAGAGCAAAATCATGTGACCTGCCAAAAGAAAAGACTATTGAGGAGGAGCTCGCATGTAGCAGAGAAGGAGCATGCCTGGGAGGTAAAAGAAATCCAACAACATGTATTTTTTTAAAATTTGGCTAATAATTGTTAAGCTTCAAGATTGAAAATCCTCTTGTTGATTCTTAATTAAATGAGTCCACCAAACTTGATGGAGAAAATTATGTAAACTAGAAGTTTAAGTTGATGACCATTTTAGAGGCATATAGTTTATGGATGATTTTCAAAGGAGATGAGCCCAAAACCACTACTGCTACCTCCATTCAAGATTGGGATAGATGATAAATGAAAGAAAAAGTGTTGTTGCGTATGTCCGTAAAGGACAACATTATTCCTCATATAAGAGATTGTAAAAATTCCAAAGAGACGTGGGATGTTCTCAAAGGTTTGCTCTAATGCAAACCATATTTTATTCTTAACAACTAAGATATTATATATCAAAATGGAAGCCAATGAAAGCATAAGTAATTTAGTATCCTGAATTAAATATTTAAGTGATAAGTTGAGTGACATTGGTGAAAATGTTTCCACTAGTGATTGAGTAATAATCGTTTTGAAGGGTTTAGTGCAAGATTATAAAGTCTTTATTTCAACACTCTCAACTAAACAAAATCACCCTACTTTTAATGAATTGGCTGGTATCCTTCTTCAAGAGGAAGATAGAATGGAGAATTATGATCTGGACTCAAGTGGCTCAGATTTGGCTTTGATTGCAAGAGGTAAAAGATCATACCGAGGGAAACCCTGGGACAAGAACAAAGGTCGGTTTCAAGCAAAGAAGAAAGGTATGACACATCCTGATTCTTATGTTAAGAGAAATATTGAACCTGAATATTGTGGCAAACCTGGACATCTTGCTAAATATTGTTATATACGAAAGAATCACGAATCAAATCAGAGATATAAAAGGCATAATGGAAATTGTGTGCATAAAGACACTTCAGTCAATGATGGATTTACAAATCTTAAGTTGTGTATTTTAGAAGCTGCATTGTTTGTTGAAACAGATGATGAGAATGCATGGTTCATAGATTCTGGTGCATCAACTCATATAACCTGTAATAAAGAATGGTATGATGAATATTATGAGAAAATTGATGGCACGCACATTTACTTAGGAGATAACAGATCACATAAAGTCTGGGGCTATGGAGTAATAAGTGTAAACTTACCTAATGGACAATTGAGACAGATTCATGATGTGATGTATGTTCATGGTATTAAAAAGAATTTAATATATGTTTCAACTATCATTGATAATAATCTAACCGTGGAATTTGGTAAGTTGAGGTGTGTTGTAAAAGATATCCATGATCACTATAGGATTGTTTCCACAGGTACTAGGGTTGGTGGATTGTATATGTTGGATGTGACAATGAACCATCATGTTGCATTGACATCCACAAAAATGTCAATGGAAGAGTTATGGCACCATAGGTATGGGAACCTGTATATGTTGGATGCCAATGAACTGATTGCTTGCATTGATATCCACAAAACAAGTCACGAAGAGTTATGGGTAATTCATAGGTGCATGGGCACCCCAATTACAATGATTTGATGTTGTTGCAAGAAAAAAATGGTGAAGGTCTCCTCCTCAAGAGGAAGAATACTCATTTTCCATGTGAAGCATGTGCACTTGGTAAGAAAAATAGAGAGGAGTTTCCCATACATGCTCAGAGAAAAGACAAACGGATATACTTGAATTAATCCATACTGATGTATGAGGACCTATGCAAATTAGGTCACTTGGTGGTGCTTCCTACTTTCTTATTTTTGTTGATTATAGATCTAAATATACATGGGTCTATTTCATAAGAAAAAAAAGTGATGTATTTGAGTACTTTAAAGAATTCAGAACTATGACTGAAAAATAGACATGAAAATGTATTAAAGTTCTCAGATATGATCAGGGTGGTGAATATACATCAGGAGCATTTAAAAGTTATTGTAAATTTCATGGGATACAACAACAATTTACAATACTTCATACACCTCAACGAAAGGGTGTTGATGAGAGAAGGAACAAAACATTAGTGGAGTGTGCTCGCAGTATGCTTCAAGGTAAAAACATTTCTAATGGTTTTTGGGCAGAATCCATTAATGCTGATGTTTATTTAAAGAATCAAAGTCTGTTGGCATGAAATTGATCAGACAAGGGTCCTTCTCAGGCTACCAACAAAAGACATTGAGTAGTCTAGAGTGTTGGCATTTTCATCTCCTTTGAAGAGAAGAAGTCTCACCCGAAGTGCAACCAAGACAGGAAGATAGGGAAGGGCAAGGAGAATACTTAGGTGGGTTTCCAGAACCTCCAAGATTCACCATGATCTTGCACAATATAGAATAATTACATAATAGATCTGAACTTATTCATCCTGGAAGTAAAGACACTCAAGTTGTGGAATCATGTGTAAACATAGATATCATATTGATCTTATCAAGCATAAAGAAGTACTATAAAGAGACAATTCATAAGCATAAACACATAATGATACATTATATTTCAAAATTTTAGGTCCTTGTTCATATATTATCATCATAGCTTCTCGGATACAATCTCAGAGATACAAATCAGTACTCTGTTACAACCTTTTGGCTTAGGACTCATGTCACAGAGCTCTGTCTACCCTTTTTCCCAAAACTGTATACAAATTACAATTACAAAACCTTTTCTCAACTAAACCCAACCAACAATAGCCAACCCAAACATATCAGCGAATCAATAGCAAAAACCCAACCCTTTTACAATAATATGCATCTCATATATAGGCTAAGTGGGATCTTCTGGCTTTGGGATCTCCATGCTTTCTTGTTCTGTTATAACTGCTTTTGTCTTGCTGGTGTTGTGTTGTCCCTTTTCGCAACCGATTTATGTTCCTTTACTTGCTCCATTTTCCATCTTCTTTTGTAGCTTGTGAAACTCATGTTTGAGCAAAAATGGGACTCTAGTCCTTCTTGCGCAGCTTCAAATCCAGAAACGAAGGGCCCAACAGGCTTCAACCACAATCCTTGACTCGCCCTCGAGTCAAGTACTTGGCTCTTTCGCAGATTCTAGGAGTAATTGTTGCTTTCCTTTTCCCTCCTTCTCCACTTTGCTTTCATCTTGAAATTTCTCTTTTTCTACCTCTTTAAATGAAGGGCCCAACTTTGGGACCAACTCTAAGGCCCTCTTACTAACTTCCTAGAAACTCTGAATTTTATCCCACCACTTCCTGGCAAGGAGTGAGGCTTCGACGAAAAACTGTTGAATCGCATCTGTGATACATCCTTTTGTATTGGATGTGACCAGAGAGTTCCATTCAGAGTCGGCTATAACATCTACCTGATGCATTTTCATATGCATCGTCTGAACGTCAGGTCGAAATTCGTGTAGCTCCTTCTTGGATATGGAGTGTGCTTCAAACAGAGTGTTCAACTCATTATTTGCTTGTTGAATTTGATTGAATTTCTCTTGTTGGTCCAGCGGGTCCATGGTGACCGCAAATTCTTTGTTGAGAAATTAGATTCTTGCGTGCACCTCCTCTAGAGTTTGGTTTCACCTTGCCATAATTCCCATCTAGTTGTTGATTTCGTGAAATATCTTTGTGCACTCAGCTATGCACTTGTGTAGTGCTGCTCAAGCATTGTTTCCTTCCAGCACTACTTTCTCCATTTGCTCCTGCAACGTCTGAGGTTGTTGTTCTTCTTCCTACTGGCTTTCCCGCAAATGTACTTCTAGATGCTCTATGCGAATGGCCAACTGTGACCATGGTCCCTGGAGTAGCTCGATTTTTTCTCAGGTTCTCCTACAACATTAGATTATGGCAGTTGTGGAGCTACTTTCCTTATTTTCGACCAGGATTCAACAAGCCTTTCCTGGACTCTTTCCAGTTTCTGTTTCATCTGGATCTTGTCATATTATTCCTATGTTTGACATGCTTGAGCAAGGAGTACTTCCTCCCTTACGAATTCTATAGTCCTTTCGGCGTGCCAGAGCCTCTGTTCTAGTTGATCAGTTGAGGCCCTGATCATTCTAACTAGTTGTTTTGTTGGCCACTGTGCAAGGTCAATGAAAGAAGGGGTGGTGTCCCTGCAGTGGAATTCCACTAGTTGTTGAATGCTTCGAAGGAGTCTCCACCTCCTCATCTCCTGTAGATGGTTCTGGTGCAAGCCTCAACCTCAACATTGATGGCAGGAGCATTAGAACTTTTGTTCTGGCATGCAAATTTGCAACAACTATGCGCATTGTTGAGGATTTTGTAGGACTGGCTCCATTTATTCCTAGACTGAAGTTATGCTTTGTCGTGAGGTCGTCTTAGGTTCCTTCTGAACCTCAGGTACCTCTGCGTCTTTGTAGAACTCAACTTCTGGGGTTGCACTTCCAATAGTGCTCTCAACCTTGGTCATTGAGGAAGTGTGTTGAGGACTTAGGACTTGCGGCTTGGGTCCTGCTTACAATTCCGTCAAAGATGGAGTGTCTTGAATGGGCACAAAGGGTATGATCTGTTGGTCCTGGGCTTCAGGGTTTGTCCTAGTGAGTTGTAGCCTTTTCTAGGGTACTTCTTGGTTTGGTCCAAAGAGTTCTAGTCTCTTCTCGGGTATCTCTGGGTTTGGACCGTAAGGCTTAAAACTAGAGCCATTGAAGGATTTGAGTGTGTTGCAGGATTCAGTTAAAGGAGGAGAGACGATGGCTTTCCAGCAGGTAATAAACATGACACACGTCAAGGCACCCTCATCAATAAATGTTCTACAAATGTTTTTGTCAAAGACAATAACTTGTATTTGGAACGTGAGTTGAGGGGGTAACCTAGGAATGTGATCTTCCAAGTCGAAAATTATTAAATTTGTATCCGTAGGGTCGATTCCACCAATATCTTTCAACAGTTCCTTCCGTTGTATAGGAAAACTCTGAAGGACTTCGAGGGATGATATTGCGGACGATGCTTAGGCCATATCTTCGACAATACTGTAGTTATGGGCAGCACATGCATGAGGATTGAAAGATGATTTTTGAACAACACCCTTTGGGGGAGGGTGAAGAACTGTTTCAAGGCTTGGTTGCTCGATATGAAGAGGACCATTGGTAGGTGGAGTCATGGGAGATGGTTGGACCAACAAAGGAGGTATTACATCAACCTTCCCTTTGGAGGGAGAATAATCTTTGGCTCAAGTGGTAAGTGTGATGTCATTCTTCTTTGAATCACTTGTACAAATTAAGACATAGAATGTATTGGAGGGGGAAGGTTGGTAATGAATGATCAATTGGGCCTGTTGTTGAGAAGGGAAGGGTTGTGACAACACGGTCGGGGTGGGGGGTTTCGATGTCCCTTGAAGGAACTTAGTAACCTTGGCTCGTCGTGGACAATCCTTAGTGTAGTGATCATCACCACAGATAAGACAAGGGTATCGGGGTTTGCGCTTATCCTTATCGTCAACAGGTGGTGTTTTGGTTTTCTTAGATTGTGGATTATTTGTATCCTCCTTGTTCTTACCCTTTCCTTTTTTGGATTTATTTTTTCCGACAAGGGCATATTGAACATAGTTCACCTCAGAAGTCTTGCTAGTGGGAGGGGTAGGAGATAGAGCATTTTGAACATTAGAAGAAATGGATTTGGGGTTGTTTCTAGAGGTTTGGACGGAATGAGGTTGGGCATGGAAAGTGCCAATCACACCGTCAGCTGCATGAGAAGCAGCAGGAGTAGTTGAAGTAGCAGAAGTAGAAGGACGAGGTGCGTTAATGAGTAAGTCATAAAGAGTACCCGTTTGTGAGTAAACGAGGTCGAGGTATTGAGCACGATTGATTGCATGTTCTTCTGTGACAACTCCACCCATGGTGATGTCATGAGCGATGTCGTTCACAAATGATTTTGTGAACCACTCTGCCAACAATTGATCGGGAAGTTCGATTTTGATGAGACGTCATCTCCGTCGCCACTTATGAATGTGATCAAAGATATGAGTGGCTTTGGTTTGTTTGAAATAACTCAAAATTTTGGTTCTCGTTTCGCAGCGGATCGGTAACTGGTAGTGGGTGAGGAAAGCCATAGTGAGGGTGTTGAAGTCGGTGAAGAAGCCTCATGGTAATTCTATATACCACTTCGCGGCAGAACCTATGAGGGTTCGCTGAAAACGGCGTAAACGAATAGAGTCATCCATCAAGGAGTTGGATGAGCACCACAGGTGAAAATTCATTACATGATTGTTCGGGTCCTCTCCCGGTTTACCATCGAATTTAGGGATTTCAGATGGTAGTTTGGCCGGTATGGAGGGCCATTAAGGAGAGTGACGGATCAAATCATCTAAAATTCTCGACAGATCAGGGAGGTCCAGGGTGGCTAAGAAGGGAAACTGTTTATTCACATGTGGGTACTGGTGACTTTGGGGAGGGAGTCCCGTCGGTAGACCAGTGGGACCATAAGCAGTTTGCATATAATTTGAAGATCCGAGAAGATTCGGTTGTTGGTGTGGAGGCAAGTAATTCATAGGGTTGTACCCTTGAACAGGGGTGTGGGGTTGAGCATTCGAGACCCAAATAGGATTGGACGTGCCTGGATATGGTTGGCCTATATTAGTGGGTATGAAGGAGCTAGCTTGAGGTTGTTGCCCCCCAGTCGAGTGAGGATTATGTTGAATAAAATAATTCCAATACTGGGCCAAGGATGGAGGTATGTTTTTTCCATAGGGCAGGGTCGGTGGGGGTTGCCCTCCAATCAGGGGTTGCGTCCCAATTGGAATTTTTCCTACAAAAGGGGATTGGGTTTGGCCTCAGTGAAATTGTCCACCAATAGGAATTTGGTAATTAGGTGTGATAGATGGGATGGTGCCACTAGGATCGGTGCCTCCGATAGAGGATGGAAGAGGTACTCTGAAAGGGGGTCGAGGAAGTGTCGTAACGAAATTGGGAATGAGATGGTGCCCAGAAGGAGTGGAAGTGCTAGGAATCCCAGATGAGATTTGTGTAGAAGCGAGAATAGAAGCATTCAACGCATGATATCCGGGCGGAAGTGTTGGGGGAAATCTAGGCGAAAGTGGCGTGCCAATGGGAGCTTGGCTAGCCACTGTAGTCCTGGTGTGAGGACTCGTAGTATCTGGGACCATTGTGTAATGGACCATTTGTAGGGGGATAGTCAAGATGTGGTCAGCTGGCAGGGTGTTTGTACCAGAAAAATAATAGGCAGTAGTAAAAGGTATTGCGTCTGGATTAGATGTTTCAGGAAGCTCAGGTGTGACAGTGATATCAATGCCTTCTCCTGAGCCAAAGAGATCCTGTCTAAAAATGCCAGTAGTCCAAAAAGGATCTTGACCCTCAAGTCTTGCGAAAGGTTTGGTTGGTAATCCAGAAGACTGAACAACTATTTCTTCAGAATAATTCACTCGAACAATAAATCTCTCAGAGTCAGGAGGAAGTCGGAAGTCCTCCCGAGAATTGGTAATTCATAACCTTTCTAAAGAGTTAGTTCTTTCCACTTGTGGAGTGGCAATGTCTTGGACTTCACTCTGTTGAAGAGAGCCCTCCAGTGAGTTCGTAGGCAAGGGTTGAGAACCTTCTAGATCTTCTGGGGGTAGGCCTTGCATTCTACGTGAACGACGTGGAGGGTCAATTGTGATCGAATTAAAATCTTATGAAAGAAATTATATGGCCAACTTGGGTAAAAAAACAACATGCGTTAATAAAATCTAGGAAGCAAAACCAAGCAAACAAGACCTTCTAATTACGAAGTCACTAGTTGGTGATGAAATACAACGTCGCGACGATGAGACAAGAAGGGGCTGGGTGAGGGTGGAAAAGTTATGTTGACGACCTGCTTAACGGACTTACACCCTGGTGCAAGCTCACACACACAATCATGGGTATACCCTCCAAGGAGCCTGTGTGAGTCTGGCCAACGTCAATTCCAGGTACCGTGAAGACTTACCCCTTCACAGTCACCTTGTGTAAGACCCTAAGAAGATAAGCTACTAAGGTTACCACAAACAACAATGATGTTTGGGGGAATAGTCGACAATCTGATCCACACGCAAGGACAGGGTATCTATCTTGAAATCAAACTTGAGAGGCTTCCACTCATCATTGTGGGTATACCTTCAAGTGACCCCCGTAATACGTGCAATCTCAACACCAAGATCAACAAAGCAGGGTGAGTAACTCTGTCAATCTCAATGTGACCTCAGGTTTGACCCTTGTGTGAGAAGGGCTTCCCAGGATAAAATGATGCAAATGGAATTTGACACTCCTTATCACAAGATACTATTGTGTGTTTTGTGCTTTGGAGAGTGTGTCTCACTTCCTATTCCAAAGCTCTTAGCCTAGATAATGTTGGTGTAAAAGAGCCCTAGAAAAAGTTACTAGTTGAATTTTAAAGTTGCGCAATATTATTAAAGGATGTTGTTACGCAAAAAGGAGACGGAAATGAAACCGATGTTGTGTGAGACTCTGACCCAACAATGCGTAAATAAGGATGAATGATACAAATTTTTGTTCGATGAGTCCTATTTATAGGAGGGACAGAGGAGTTTTCTGGAGCAATGCAAACTACGATGTATGATCTTCTCTGAAATGTAATATCAAACAATCATGAACAATGCAAATTCTCTATTCGTTCTCTTTCAATACTTGAATGCCAATATTTTTCAAATAAAAGGTCGCTACAAAAAGAAAAAGTCTTTAATTTTTTTTTATTAGAAACCAAGCAACATGGATGGAAATAATAAAAAGTAAGCAACCAATGAAAATGAAACACTCAACAAACACCCAAATCGATCTTTCAATGAAGATAAAAATAACAAACTGACAAGACCAATCTTTTCAAATGCACATGGGTAACAATTTTCCAAGTAATAGGCAATTGAAAAGGACAATTAATCTCAACTTTAAATCCAATCAAAGGCTCTTGACCAAACAAGCACTTGTATTTCAGAATCGGAGATTATACCCTTGTTAAGAAAAGGTCAAGAGGTAAAAATTGAGAAAAAATGATCAAGAAAAGATTTCGATTTTGGAAAACCAATCATTCGTGAGATTTGAAGTCAAGAAACATTCAATCACTGGCCAGAGAAGTTCTTCCCAGAGACACAAACAAATCTGGGCATCTGAAGACACAAAAGACTTAATCCAAAAAATTTACAAGTGAGTTCGCAGTCTGGAAGTGGGGTATAGTGCGAGAATTA